>PYUH01000185.1:1355311-1376330 GCA_016808085.1 Suaeda aralocaspica
GTTTTTGGGTTTTTTTTTAAGGAGTTTTTTTTTTTTTTTTTGGGTGTGTTTGTGGAAGAAGGTTTAATGGGGTTTGAAGTGAGGGAAAAGTGTAAGAGAGTTTGGAGGTTTTGATTGTGAAATGAAGGAATAAAAAGGGTTTAGAGTGGTTAAAGAAGAGGTGTCATTGTCATAGAAAGACAGGGGAGAGAGGAAGAATGGGAGATGACAAAAGAGGAGCCAAAATAATATTGGGAGGAAGGTGAATTCTGAATAACATGAGATGTATTGGGAACAACTAGTCGGTGGGGTTAAATAAGTAGGAAAATTGACGAGTTCATTTTGTGGCTATCTAATTTATATTTTTATACATTGAGTTAATTTTTGTGATATCAAGCTAATTGGGAAATGTTTATCGTTTTTATTTTATTTTTATGTTTAGTTGGAAAGTAAAAAATACAAAAATTGCGAAAATGTAATAAGTTGTTAGAGATATGGTATACTTGTGAGTTGTGATGTGAAAATATATCTATGTATTTGAACATTACAAATAAATCATATCCCCGGCCTTATAAGCTTGTTTTCATATATTATTAGTAAGTTATCATATATGACTTACAAAAAAAAAATCATAATTTGAGAATTGTAGAGATATGAGACAGACTCAAAATTAATTCGATGTTATGTTTTTTAAAAAAAAAAAAAACGAAAATGTTTGGAAATACCGAGGATGGATTGGACAATGTTGGAACAAAATCGTGGTTAAACTTAATGATTTATTGCTAAATCAGAGCATTGGGCATCACCGGGTTACCAAAAAATGTGGTAGAGAGATGAACCCTAAAGAAGACGGGGACTTATGGCCCCTTAAGCCGAAAATGAATTATGTCCCCTTTTTTCGGAGTTTTCGAGTTCCAAGTATCTAAAATTTTACATAGCGCCCTTTGGGTCAATAGAGGGTTTTGGAAAAGTTACTCATGGTTCAGTGATAAGATGATGCCGGAATAACAAGAAAAAACAATGTATCCTTACTTCAAAAATCTTGTATAAAGGAAACCTAACAAGTTAATAGAAGCTAAAACCAATCATGGGAAGTCCTAGAGTCACCTAAAATACCTGGTGTACTTGTGTATGTTTTAAGAGAAAACTAGTAAAGGTTGCATATGGCTAATATGAAGCAATCCACCATATTAGTATCATCACCTCGTATACAACCTTTAGTTTGCAAGATCATAATTTGGAGTCATCCTTGTGGGATCGATGGGGTAAATCGTGCAGTTTAATTAGGTTATCATTCCTTATTCGTAACAAATATAATATAAACACGCAGTTTATGAGTTTAATTCCTTAAAATTTATTGGCGACTCCTTACTAGTATTGCCCGTATTGGTATAATTATCTCAGTAAAAAAAATATCAAAAAAACACGATGCGAGAAACTTACCAGCGCTAACCGCGCATGCTATGACTTTTCTAGCACCGGTAAAGCAGTATGACAAACTTCGTAACGCTGAGCGCGACTAAATTTCCAGCGCGCATGTTCAATTAATAAAAAGCCAGTTTCACCTTTCCCCAAACCAATGTTTAGATCTAATTTGGAATATGGATAGTTCGTGGAAGGTGACCAAATTTTTGGAGTCCAAAATCCGGGGCCACTACAGTGGCAACTCCATAAGGGATTAAAAAAGGCTGAGATTTAAAATATTTATCTCAAATTATACATTTACTATATTTAGAAAATTTGCATTTAAGACATGACAAACACTTGACCTCCATATATTTGAAAAATACTTTATGTTAATCACAATACTACCACTTTTTAGGGAGGAACTATTGACTTGGTGGGGCCCATGGTTTCCAAGCAGCCGTGCATAATAGAATCTTATCCACATGCATCTACTTCTAAGCTGCCCATGGTGCTTAGAAGAGAAGCAACTTCATTTTTAATGGTTATTATATCGCAAAGTGTTGAAGCACACTCCTTAAATGTTAGACCTTTGTAACTAACTTTAATTTGGACTACAATATTTCTATTTTATGTGCTTCCTATTCTGTTGTGTTTAGTTGCTTGTTTTACTTTATTTTTTTTGTACATTTTTTTTAGGATTTTCAACACAATTAATCACAAAATATTTAGCAACAAATCAATTTATTACATAAAATAATTTCCATAGTTTTGATTATATTCTTGGATTGAATAAATTATTTAGAATATTTGTGAAATTGGAAGGGTTTTTTTATAAAGATATCAATTGATTTGAATTAGTTAATAAAATATTGTAAGAGATATTCTTAATAAAGTTTTTGATCTTCTAGGATTTGATTAATAAAATGTTTGGTTAAATTGCTACTAAATTATACAATCAACATTTATTAGAAAAATCATATTAAGGATTTCAAAGATGCTTTACTTTTTTGACATTTTTAATATAATTCAAATGTTTTATGATTTTCTTACTTTAATTACTATAATTTAGGATTTTATTAGTTTAATTCTATATTTCTAATAAAAAAAGTGATCTCACTTCCCCTTTTATTATTTTCGAAAAATCAAACACTTAAATTAAAAATAAAAAAACACAAAAATAAATAAATCCCATCAACAGTAATCATGATATTTTTTAAATATATATTTTTTTCTTTATCAGTTAAATAATTCACATCAATTAACCTTTATTGCTCTCATTCTAAGGCCCTGCTCTCCTCGTCTTATTTTTACTTACTAGTTGTGACACCGTGCGCAATGCGCACGGCGCCTCAAAATATGTATGTTCGTGGTTATAATGTTTAAGTTTATATAATTCATAGTATTGTGATTATTGATTAAATTGCATATAATGGGTTATTTGTGTATATTAGCAAGGTTCTTATATTGGTTCATGATAAAGTATACGCTCCCCAAAATGGCGGTTCGATGGTATAAAATCAAATTCTTACAGTCATGTGTAATGGTTTAATAAGTAATTTTGGTTTGCACCAAATGAGACGTTGATATATTAGTTCCATTCGTAATTTTAATTTATGAGTTTTACAGTTCATTTGATTTATTAAACACACTTTTTACCATTCATGAGCGAGAACAAAATCATTGTAATTATGTATAATAAACATGGTGTATTTCCCTAAATAATGTCTCGCTGTCTAGTAGACAATCTGACTATCTACATTATACATTTCCATGTTTACCCCAAATTCTTAATGCTATTTCAATAGTATCTTCTTGTAGAAAATGATACAAATTAATGTTAATTTATTGTAATCAATAAAAATGATGAGAAACTGACCAATATTAGAAGAAAAAAAAAAGGCCAAAATTTGATTTATTCTCTCCTCGCTGTACATTTCCTATTTCACTGATACAAATATGATGAGAGACTGGCCAATACGATGTTGAAGAGAACTCAAATAGAAAGTGATACAGGTTAATGTTTTGTTCTTTCAAAACAAATGAAATATAGTTTGTTCCTAATCAGTCTGTCCTATACATTCAAAAATAGGAAAAACATAATTACTTCAGACAAAAAAAAAAAAATCGGAAGTTATCATCTTATATTTAAAGTATCACAAAACTAATTAAGCGAAAACTAATTAAGCGACACAACTTACAAAGAATTGACCTGATTGATCAAGTAACTCTAGAAATGAAACATGACTGTTTCAAACTTTCAAATGAAATTAATAACATATCAACTAAAATCAACGATCTTGTTACTTTCAAATACATAGACAATAGCTGTAATAAAGCAGAATAGCACAAAACTTCCTTAACACCAGCTTCACCACAACACCTAATCTGTAGAACAGAACACCTGCAAAAGACCAGAGAAAAAACAGCTTGCATATCCAACACAATTATATATAATAACCATGTTTTGTGAACTTGAAACCAACCATTATTTTATTTCATCATTATATAATTTACAATAGCCTCCCTTTATGAGGTTGTTCATTATATAGCATTTATAGCTTGACTAATTTTATTGATAAAAGTAAATCATTTTTCATTTGTTTTGGAATGGGGGCTAATAATTAACTTTGAATCAAATGTCTAATGTTGTCACTAACTAAATTAATACTAATTTAAATTTTAAAGTGGTGTTTTTATTTGGTAATTCAGAGACTATATTTATAAAGAATAAAATGGGTCAAACAACAATTAAAGTAATATATAGTCTCAAAATCTAGTAACATAAATTGAGGAAAATTGCATTAAAATAACAAGGCAAAAATAACATGAACTTAGTTTTGAAATCTGAAATACCAAATGTAATGGACTGAATATTATTATTATTATTATTATTATTATTATTATAAAAATCACTGTTTCCAGTCAACAGATGATTCATCAGCAGTGAGGAAAAACTGAAAAAGCACTTAAATTGGGAAGAGGGATTATAAATGCATTGATTTTTGTTTTGAACTGTGTGTTTTGAATTAATATTAGGTTCATAGGTTGTATACTTTGCATTGTACCATCATTTCATTGGATATTCAGGATTGAACAATTACTTAAACAGGAGAGAAGTCTGTTTAGACAGTCTATTAATGCATATCAAGAATTAGTCAGAACTGAACAGTTGCATTTGAGGAGTTGCATTTATAGTTTCATATCAGTTTCCAAGGTGTTTGGAATTTATAGGTTTTGAAGAGTTGCATTCTGTTGACAGTTTCTAAGGGCTATATAAAACAATCCCTGGTTAGTTTTAAACTATACAATTTCTTCTTCTTTTTTGTTTGTCTTGTTAGCCATGGAGGGAGAATATGCTAATCTTCTATGTCACACCATTGCATACAAAGAAGTCTACAAGAATATTTTGGTATGTACATACTTTACTAAGTATAAACAGATATTTTGGTTGAGTATATAATTATTTATTTTACTTATGAGTTTTAAATACATAATCTGTCTATTTTACTAATGGATTCTAATGTTTTGTAGCCTTTACCACAACAGTGGAGGCTGTTGATGGTGCAGTGCTCTGGCAGTGCAACAGTTTCTCACACAAGCAGTGGGCAACCTTGCACTATGAGGGTGCTTGCAAATGAAGAGGGATCAAAGTTCGGAGGCTTTTTTTACGACAAAGAGTGGACCGACTTTGTGAAGAATAACAATGTTGTTGTTGGTGAAACAATAAGTGTTTATTATGTTCGCCGTGGTATTTTTTATGTCAGAATTTTCAACAACAACAATGTAGAAAAGTTGCCTTCTGTTGTATAGAAATATGTTGTTTTTGTTAATTATTGCTATGTTTATATTTTATTGACTGTTAAAACATTTTTTTGTATATATTAGGTTTGAACAAAAAGTACTGTAGTATGATCTATTGTTAGCATTTTGGTTCTCACCTCTTCCACTACACATATCAACATCTATTTCACTTCCCCCACTCATGCCTACAATTGAATGTGAAATCATCAAGTAATTGCTAATAGACAAATTTGCACAGTGAAGTACTGACACAAAAGTTGCAACAAAATTGTGATTCTTTCCCCTTACATATATCTGTTAACATCTAATAGAAATACAAATAAACCTTTTTATGACATCTCTCTAACCTAGTCCGATGCAAAAATATCAGGATCAAAATCACCCACTGTAGAATTGAACTCTTCTTCCCTCGTGACATGTTTCAGATATTAAAAAACCCATACAGAGCAACTACTACAAATCTCTAGGATAAAGGTAACGATACAACTATATATGAAATCAAAATCAACTCAAACAGGTAAATTAATGGCCAAAATCCTGATGTAGATGAAAATTCAAAACAAACTTTCCAGCAAACCCAACTATACTGTGATAGTAATGTAAAGAAAAAACATGAGCAACAACATTAGAAAACGCTAGGCTAACCTGTTGCAATGAGACTGTGCTTTCTTCACCATCTTCTTCTTTCACATACTGATCGAAATTTAAATGAAATTGTAGTAAGATAGAGTGAAGAATTAACCAAGCGAACTTCATTCAGAGAAGCTGAATAAAGGACGGATTTTTCCAAATTCTAAATAAAATATATGAACAACAAATACAAATTGAAACAAAAAATAAGCCAAAATAAAAATAGCATTTATTCATAATAACAAATATAAAATTAGATAGAAATTGAATATAGAATGAAAAATCCCAAAATAATCAATACCCTTATCGATTTACCAGAGATGATTGACCATTAATGGAAAAAAAAGTTGAAAGGAAAAGTTGGATTATATATATACTTTTGAGGGGATCAAAAACGGCCCCAAACAACTTTAACATTCAGATACATAGAACCCCCGCCCCCCCCCCCCGGATCATGATGACTCATCATCATCTACTTCTTCCCTTGTATTCAGAATATGCTTTCTTTTGATCACATCATGCAAAGACTTTGCCATCTTCACTTCTTGAAACTTCATTATGATCAACAACATTTCTGATTTATCAAACTCAATAAAAAAAGTAACACATTTAATGTAATCAATCTACCAAAAACTGTAAAAATCGAGATCCTTCAACGCAATGTGAATCAGTTTGAACCGTAGAATACAGTCCTCAAAAATTCAACCCTAAAATCGAATGTATACCCAACAAATGGGATTTTAACAGTGAAACATTCGAAACCCTAATTCAACAGCAAAGACCGAGTTCAACATCCAATAATTTAAAACCCTAATCGTTATCATCGTAATTCAACCCCAGCAATCGAATTCAAAGTCAAAAAAATCGCATTCATCACACAAAAGTCCAAACATCAATGTACAATATTTTGTTTTGCAGCAAAGCATGTGAAACGTTCAGCTACTAAATGACAAAATAAACATTTGAGAGGGTGGGTGTTGCTCTGTGAACTTGAAACCAACCATCATTTTATTTCATCATTATATAATTTATAATAACCGCCCTTTGTGCGTTCATTATTTAGCATTTCCAGCTTGACTAATTTTATTGATAGAAGGGGGCTAATAATTAACATTGAATCAAATGTCGTCTAATGCCTCACTAATTAAATTAATACTAATTTAAATTTTAAAGTGGTGTTTTTATTTGCTAATTCAGAGACTATATTTATAAAAAATGAAATGGGCCAAACAAAAATTAAAGTAATATATAGTCTTGAAATCTAGTAAATAAACTGAGGAAAACTGCATTAAAATAACAGATGAAAACAGCATGAACTTAGTTTTGAAATCTGAAATACCAAATGTAATGGACTGAATATTATTATTATTATGAAAATTACTATTTCCAGTCAACAGAGGATTAATTTGCAGTGAGGAAAAACTGAAAAAGTACTTAAATTGAGAAGAGGGATTATAAATCCATTGATTTTTGTTTGGAACTGTGTGTTTTGAATTAATATTAGGCTGATAGGTTGTATACCTTAACTTGTACCATCATTTCATTGGATATTCAGGATTGAAGTATTACTTAAACAGGAGATAGATCTGTTCAGAGAGTATATTAATGCATGTCAAGAATTAGTCAGTGCTAAACAGTTGCATCTGAAGAGATGCATTAATAGTTTCATATCAGTTTCCAAGGTTTTTAGAATTAATAGGCTTTGAAGAGTTGCATTCTATTGACAATTTCCAGGGGCTATATAAAGCAATCCCTGGTTAGTTTTAAGCTATATTTTTAATTTTTCTCTTTTACATCATCTCTCCCATTGACATCTATTTCTCTATATATACAATACTCCATTGAAACTTAATAAAATCTTAAATTTTTAGGTAGGTTTTAATTTAGGGATTTTGCAATTGAATTGGGTTTTTCCATTCATTTGTTTAGTTTAGAGTTTTAGTGGTTAAAATTCATCCCATATTTTTCAAAAATTCAAGAACTTTTTCAAAAATCCAAAAATTTAGCCATGGAGGGAGAGTATGCTAATCTTCTGTGTCACACCACTACATACATAGAGATCTACAAGAATTTTTTGGTATTTACATACTTTACTTAGCACAAACAGATAATTTGGTTAAGTATATAATTATCTATTTTACTTATGGGTTTTAAATACATAATCTATCTATTTTACTAATGGATTTTAATGTTTTGTAGCCTTTACCACAACAGTGGAGGCTATTGATGGTGCAGTGTTCTGGCACTGCAACAGTTTCTCATTCAAACAGTGGGCAACCTTGCACTATGAGGGTGCTTGCAAGTGAAGAGGGATCAAAGTTCGGAGGCTTTTTTTATGATAAAGAGTGGACCGACTTTGTGAAGAATAACAATATTGTTGTTGGTGAAACTATAAGCGTTTATTTTGTCCGACGCGGTATTTTTTATATCAGAATTTTCAACAACAACAATTAAGAAAGGTTGCCTACTGTTCCATAGAAATTATGTTGCTTTTCTTAAATATTGTTGTATTTGTATTTTATTGACTATTAAAACAACGCCTTGTATATATTTGGTTTTAACTAAATTTATTGCAGTATTACCTATGTTTAGCATTTTCATTCTCACTTCTCTCACTAGACATATCAACATCTGTTTCACTTCCCCCTCTCATGCCTACAATTGAATCTGAAATCATCAAGCAGTTGCTAACAGCCTAATATGCTTAATGGTTAGCTACGAAATAGTCCTAAAAATAGACAAATTTACACAATGAAGTACTGACACAAAAGTTGCAACAAAATTGTGATTCTTTCCCCCTACACATATCAATTAAGATGTAAGAGAAATACAAATAAACCTGTTTATGGCATCTCTCTAACCTAGTCCGATGCAAAAATATCAGGATCAAAATCACTCACAGTAGAGATGAAGTCTTTTTCCCTCGTGACATGTTTCAGATATTAAAAAAACCATCCAGAGCAACTACTACAAATCCTTAGGATAATGATAACGATACAACCATATATGAAATCAAAATCAAATGAAACAGGTAAATTAATGGCCAAAATCCTGATATAGATGAACACTCAAAACAAACTTTCTAGCAAATGTAACTATACTGTGATAGTAATGCAAAAAAAAAAAATATGAGCAGCAACATTAGAAAGCGCTAGTCTAACCTGTTGCAACAATACTGTGCTTTCTTCATCAGCTTCTTCTTTCACATTCTGGAAATCGAAATTTAANAAAAAAAAAAAAAAAAAAAAAAATGAGCAACAACATTAGAAAGCGCTAGGCTAACCTGTTGCAACAGTACTGTGCTTTCTTCATCAGCTTCTTCTTTCACATTCTGGAAATCGAAATTTAAACAAAATTTTAGTAAGATAGAGTGAAGAATTAACCAGGCGAACATCATTCAGAGAAGATGAATAAAGGAGGGATTTTTACAAATTTTAAATAAAATATATGAAGAACAAACACAAAGTGAAACAAAAAATAAGCCAAAATTAAAGTACCATTTATTCATCATAACAAATACAAAATTAGATGGAAATCGAATATAGAACAAAGAATCCCAAAATAATCAATACCCTAAACGATTTACCAGAGATGATTGACCATTAATGCGAAAAAAATGTTGAAACAAAAAATAGGATTATATATATACTTTTGAGAGGTTCAAAAACGGTCCCAAGAAACTTTAACATTCATATAAATAGAACCCCCCTCCCCCCCGGATCATGATCACTCTTTGCCATCTACTTCTTCCCACGTATTCAAAATAGGCTTTCTCTTGATCACAACATGCAAAAACTCTGCCATCTTCACTTCTTGAAACTGCATCATCATCAACAATATTTCTGAATTATCAAACCCAATAAAAGATGTAACACATTTAATGTAATCAATCAACAAAAAATTGTAAAAATTGAAATCATTCATCGCATGATCAGACCCAAAACCCAACCAAACCAAACCAAAAAAAAAAAAAGGTTGAAATTAATTATTAATTGAAACCCTAAATGAAATCGAATTGAATCAACAAAAATTCGAAGCCCTAATTTAACACACATAAGTTGAATCCTATTCCAAAAAAACAAAACCCTTTGAATTCATAATCAACTCAAAACCCTAACCCAAGCCCCAAAAGATCGAATTCAATAAATCAAAACCCTAATTCAAACCCCAAAGAATCAACCAAAAAAAAATTGACAGCTGAAAAAACGTATTCACCGCCAAAAAGATCGAAACCCTAACCGAATAAGTAACCAAAATCGAACAAAGCATATTAAATCTCAACAACATAGTTAATTTTATAGTCGAACAAATTATAATCACAAATGATAATCACCAATGATCTATCCTCTACCAACCTGTCAACCAAATCCTCCTCTGCCACCCCCTATCAAAACATTTCCACAACCTTCTAACCTCTCCCTCTTTCTTGCACTTCATCTTTTCCCTCCCCCATCCCCCCCCCCCCTCTCTCTCTCTCTCTTTCTCTCTATTGTCACCCTTTGCCCCCTCACCACCACTATCCTTCCCCACCACCCCTCTTTTTGTCTCTATGTACCTACAGCCTCATCAAACTCTTCTTAAAACCAATCATTCTCTATCCCTTTCCTCCACCCTCCTCCTCTTTGTGCTGTCCGCTCCCTAACCATCATTGCCAACATTCTCCTTCTCCTCTGCCACCCCCAACTGTCCTCCACACGATCAGCCCTTCTCAAAAAACAATACTTTCTCAAACAAACCCTAAAACTCACAAAAACGTATAGGAAAACACAATAAATTTACTATCGAATTAAAAAAAAATAGCATCCACACTATACTTTCTTCTTCACTTCTTTCAATTGCAGTAGCACTCAAACATTATACCAATTTAGGGGAGAATGCATTTAAAAAAAGGAAGTACCCAGCATTGAAGACCCTAAAATTATAATCCACTAAACAAACCTGATTAGTTAGCTGAACTGAACTGAATGAAAGCTTTGACTTTTTTAATCAGATTAGAGGAGAATCAGTAGATAGATTTTACTATTAGGTTATTATGTATGCCTCCATTATATGTTATATTGGTAGCACCTTTCTAACTTCGTATATTAATCAATCCATAAATTGATTTATGATTAGATGCACCCAAATGAAACAAACCTAATTACTCTAAACAGTAACACATAAATCGAAATCGATTCAAGAATGAAACTCCCAAAAATCAAAACTTTAACACCCCAAAATCTTCAAAAATCAGTCAAAAATTGAATTAAAACCCCTAAACAAACTTAAACCCTGGGACATCGAATTCAACGCAGAAAAATCCCCTGAAAAAATCAAACTGTAATTGATGAAAATCAAATTGAAGCCCTAGAAAAACAAATTCACATACCCAAAAAATGGATACTACAACATGCAGTTAAAAACTGTAACACAAAACCCTAAAATAACCCTAATTAACGAACACTTGGATGGATCAAACAACAACCACAACAAAAGAGAATAAATAATGAACCTGTAGCAAATTCACCGCAAATAAACTCCAATACCCACTGACCCAACAGTCAAGGGAACCCAGCAAAACACCCCCTTCTCCGAGATCCAATGGTCGCAGGGAGCAAAGAATGGACCCTAATACCCACCGATGCAACAGTCGAATTAAAACCCCTCATCATCACCTCCATCATCATCCTCATCGTCGTCGTCTTCAATAACCCTAAATAAATATGAAATTGAGTTACTGAACACAAAAAATTATAAAATATTCCAAACCCTAACCCAACAAAATTAAAATAACCAATTAAACTAAAGAAAAGGGAGACCCAACCTACCACGAAAACCAGAAATCGATTATGATTTCTGACGAAGCCATTCATGGAGATTAGCTCAATCGGATGTTCTATCGAATCGATCCATCAAATTACAACTCAATTTTAAAACCTTCAAACATGAAATCCAATGAAAACACAAAACCCTAAAGTAGCGTGATTTGAGTAGGAAATAAACCGAACAGTATAATGATGGAGGCCTTGGCGATGCAAGGGCCGCAAGGGGATGTTTGGGACCCGCCTCAGCAGCCATGGTTTCTTCTAGGTGCAAGGGTCGCAAGTAGCTAAAGATGAATTGAAAATCCGCAGGAGAAGCTTCCAGGAGAAGGAGGAAACGAAAGGGTTGACAGAAGAGGAATAAACCAAGAGGGAAAAAAAAAGGAAAAAGGAGCAAAGCAATAAAGAAGGAAGCATGTGCCTCTCATGTGACAGACATAGTGAATTCACTATTGAAGCTGACGTGGAGGCTGAGTTGGACCAATGGCCTGAGAGAACTGTTCTTTCAATAGTAGTCCTCAATCACCACATTTTAAGATGTAAGGATTTCAACAAAAATAAGTTTAGTTTAACAAAAATAAGCTCATATCAGCAAAAATAAGTTCAGTTCGGCAAATCAGTTTCAATCCTTAATAAATTCTTAATGATTTCGGCAAAAATATGTTCAGTTAAGCAAAAATAAGATCAGATAAGTAAAAATAAGTTCATTTCAGCAAAAATAAGTTCAGTTCAGCAAAAATAAATTCAGATAAGCAAAAATAAGTTGACAACAACAGGGTCTAAGTGTTAATTCATCAATTTTTTCTTCATTTTTCTCTTCCTTCTTTTTATTTCTTTTCTCTCTTTTTAAAGGTACGTCCAATTATGTTAATTTGACACTCATTAATTGCTTGTTAATGCACGATATTGATCGATATGCCTTGTATATAATGTAACACCATCATCAATCTTTCAAAAACTCAATCTAATAATAGGCACATTTTTATCTAAATATGCTAATTTAACAATCATATGCTAATCATATGCTAATTTAAAGAAAAAAAGGAAATATATGTTGTTTAAAGTTTAAAAACCCTTATTTTCTAATTAATGTATGGAATTGATTCCTTTCAAAAACCCTTTCTAACTGAGAAATGTATGGAATTAATTCCTTTCGAAAACCCTTATTTTATATGGTTTTAATAATTTGCAACAACTATGCATGCCTTTGAAACCCTTCAAAACCTATCAAAACTTCATAATTTAAGCATAAAACATCATACCCATGCATAAAAACTCATCAAAACTAATTAATTAACATGATCATGAACCCTAAAATAAAACTAATATAACATCATACTTTTCAAACAAATGATTTTAATAAAAAACATGTTTATAAACATTATAAGCATAATTAACCAAAATTATAAATTATAAACTTGATCATGAATTTAAACCAAAAATTTGACAAGAAAAGTTTTTTTTTTATATATACCTTTCGAAAAACCGAAAAGCAAGGGAGAGGAAGAGGGGGCGGTGGCTGGTGTTGGTGGTCACCTAGACTGCCGATGGCCGATAGCTACTAGCGGACGAAAGGAGAGGGCAATGGGGAGGGGCGGGCGGACACAAAAGGGAGGAAAGAGAAAAGGGTTAAGGTTTAGGTTTTGTGATTTGCTTAAGGCTTACAGAAATTAGGATGGAGTGATTAAAGACTAAAGAGTTAAATGTTATGATCAAAGGGGGTATTTATAGGCTCAAAAAAATAAACCAGCATTTGAGAAATTACCAAAAGGCCATTAATGTTTTGAAATAATTAAGGAAACCCTTACAAAACCCCATTTAGAAACTTTAAAAGCTCCTTGATAAATTGAAATAATTTATAACAATATCCTTGAAATAGATATATAAATTCCTTAATTAATTAAATCCTTTTAATTAAAAATTTATAAGACGTTTATACAGTACCTAAAATATACTCTATAAATATTAATTAAATTTGTAAAATACCTATTATGGCGTGTTACTGGGACCAGGTTCAGAACCAAGTACTCAGTTATGATACTCACCCCGAGGTAAGATAATATGCTCAGAGATTAAGAACTTTACAATTCATATTCAATTTTTCTTGCTATGCTGGTGAGGTTGTAGCTCTTTTCGGAAAAATGGAAAGGTTTAAAACTAGCCATTGATTTGAGTATAAAAAAAAATTATTATTCAACGACTTAACCTTATAATTATCAATGCTATCCGTTGGGATTAACATAATCCATGGATAATCAATAATATTATCTATGATGTATGGGAAGATTCCTAAAAGTTGGATAATATCTTGATTAACCACAACTGTTGTGAAGCAAAATTAGGCAATTAAGTTTCAAGCTCATTATGGTCATAATTGTTGGTCCTAGAGGTTTTGATGATGACAAACACCTTACATCTAATGTGTCTTTGTATGACTAGGTAAGACATGAAGAGGTTCATAACTTGAAAACGTGAAGATGAGTTCAAGTATTCAAGGCATTAATAGAGAAAATTGGATAATGCTTCCAACTAAAATGCTGAGAAAGAAAGAAATATTATTATATCAGAGTATAAAAATACTATTGACAAATTGTTCTGTACAAAAGTGCTCCATGCAGAAGTGTTCCGTGAAGAAAATGGACATCAAAGGATAAAGAATAATAGCCGAATATTGCAGAAGCTGTGTGTAACAAAAGAGATGAATATTTATCTTAAAAAGATATCTTGGTCAAAAGAGATTGAGATAAATAACCTACAAAGATAAGATTTGAAAATTACGAACCTAGCCTAAGTTACATCTGTATTCATTTCATCCAGTAAACAAGATAAAGATTTAGTTGGCTGTCTATGTATGAAAAAATGAGGTTATTAAGACTAAACCCTAAGTACGCCTCACTATAAATAATAGGGCTTAAATGAAAAAACCTTCACCAGTATTATATTCAATCTACTACTTTTAAGTTTTAAAGATGTCTTAGTTTTGTGCGTTAATATCATAAGTGTTCTAAGTGTTTTGTAAATGTTTTTTCAGTGAATAATTCAAGAGTGTGTAATCTTAATTTTTTGGGAAGAAGTGAGTGATTTGAGTCATTCGTTTGTAGATAGAAAGGGAAAAAATAAAGTGAAAAGAGAAAGAGGAAACAAAAAAGTAAAGACTTCATGGAAGTCGAGTGAGAGAAGAGAACAATTTCATCTGGGAGACAAATTCATGGGGAACAAAGTTCATTTATAAGCTTTGCATTGATCCACGTTAATTATTTGGTTTGTAACAGAGTTATTGGCTTGATTAGTAAAAAAAGAATGGAATCAAAATCTTTAGGGATCGAAGTTTTTTCCTTACTATTATGCATAGGAAAGGTTTACATGCTAACTTGTTTGTATTCTCTCTAAATATACTTTCTAAACTTTGTTCTTGCCATAACTTGTTCTAACCTTTATTTGTTTTACTTCGTAACCTTTATTACACATATTGACCTTTTCTCTATAGCAGTTGTTTGACAAAACTAACAATAGCTATCCAATAATTACTATTTGGTTTGATTCTTTTTATTAATCACTTTTTTTTAGTTAAAAGAGCGCTTTAGGCTGGATCTCTTTTAAGAGTTGCTCAATATTCCTTATCTTTTCACATCACTTTTTCTATTCTAAACTGATAACATTTGTGGTGCTAAGTAAGCCATTATAACAAATTTCTAATTTTGACTTTCCTTTCTCTAGACCATACTAGTTTTAATATTTTATTTACTTATTAACAAATCATATAATACTACAAATCATTTTGCTATTTGTCATGCTTTTTCAGCTTTAGACTATAGTTGAGAAAAATGAAGTTCAACACCAATAAAACTTCATCTTTACTTGTGTTGATTTTATGTTTGTCTTCTACCATAGCTAGCAAAGCTTTAGACTAATACCAATTTGTTGGAGTTTCGGGTTTAGGACTCAAACAAAGGAATCAAACAACAACAAATGACACAAGCAATTATGGGTACCTTTGTTACTGATAAAGTATATAAACTATTCTCGGGCCTCAACTATCAGCCTAAGCTTTTGGTTGAGATGGTCCTTTAATATGGTATCAGAGCCAACGTGACACAAAGGTCACGGGTTCGAATCTCATCCAACCCTCCCTTCTAAGTGGAATTATTAAGCGCAGGGTATGAGGGGGCCCATGCTGCATCCACACTTTCAAGCCCAACGTGCTCTCGTGTGAGGGGGCGTGATAGAGTATATAAACTATTCTTGGGCCTCAACTATCAACTTAAGCTTTTGGTTGAGATGGTTACGTTTCTCAAACATAATCAACTATTGTATTTAAGCTTCCAAAACCACAATTACAAATACTCTTAATGAGTTCTCAAACTCTCTAGTATTGCCACTCACAAAAACTACTAACTACAACAACTAACTCTCTTGTGTTTTCTCTCAAAATCCTAGAGTAAGTGTGTATGTAACCTCACCATACACTTCTACAAGTACATACTACTACTTATAGAACACACCTATTATTGCAAAGCTTCTACTATAGGCTTTGACAACTCACTTAAATAAAATAGATAAATAAATGACTCATGTGCTTCTGCTCATAAGCAACACGACTGTGTTACCAGTGACTTTCTACTTCTCTGGACAGACCACAACACAGGTGTGTTGAATACAATACACCCGTGTTTCCCCTATTGTAGTCAAGGTTGTTTATGAGTTTTCGGGGGCCTAGGAATAAATTATATGGACCCTACTAATCAATGTAACAATTTTTTTTTTTATAAGTTTTGAAAAAAAAAAAAAACTCACATAATCAAGGACTTTATTTAATGGTAATAATTTGAAGGGTTGAGAAACAAATTTCAATTACAAATAATTAATACACGATACTACAATATCTTCGTCTATAAGGCTACTAATTATGGTTGCAAATTAAATTTTACATTACATGATAAATAATCCGATTGTTTAGAATTTATAAGCAAAATTATTTTAAACCTAAATAAAAATTAAAGGTGTTAACAAATTAATAATATATTGAGTATTAGATTATACTAGAAATATATACTCCGATAAAAAGGATGTAATATTGGCAAAATTGTAAAACTATCAAAGGAAATTTAAAGTGGGCAATAAGAAAAATAAAAAGAACAAAACTACACATGAATATTAAAAGGGAAAGAAAAAAAAATCAAAATTAAAAAGTAATTTGGTGTAATGAAAATTGAACCCCAAACTACAAGACTAATAGCACTTGACTTTAATTATTGGGCTATGACAACAAATATGAGTTATTGTGCAAATGTTTTATACTTAATATGATAATATTGGTATTGGGCCTAGGGCAGTTGCCTCACAAGCCATGAGCTGGAAACGGGTCTAGTTGTAGTAACCTCATAACTAGTACTTCATAGTAGTGATCTTGCTCCAATAATATTCAATCTACTGTTGCAAATTATTAAAGAAGTCTGAGTCTTGTGAGTCAATAAGTGTCATAGACATTAAGAGTCTGTAATCTTCGGGTTTTTGGAAAAAAGGTTAGTGATTTGAGTGAATTGTTTGTAGAGATAAAGGAAAAGAGTAAAGAGAGCAAAAAAAGAGAAAGAGGAGAGAAAGAAATCATTTCATGAAAGTCGAGTAAGAAAAGAGAACAATTTCTCCTGGAAACAAATTGAAAGGGAACAAAGTTCATAGTTGAACTTTACATTAGTCCATGTTAATTTTCTTTGTAACAGAGTCGTTGCCTAATTAGTGAAAAGAGAATTGAGTCAAAATCTCTAATCACTGGGGTTTTTTCTTTCCTATTAGGCCTACAAAAGATTTCCTCGCTAAATTGTTTGTCTTTTGTCTGATCGTTCTTTCTAAACTCCATTCTTGGTATAACTTCCTGCTAATCTTTAATTCACATATTGACCCTTTCTCTATAATAGTTGTTTGTCAAAACTAACAACAACTATCCAATAATAACTGTTTGGTTTGATCCTTTAAATCGATCATTTTCTTTAATTATTTGAAATAGACACTTTGAGCAGACTCTCATATAAAACTTATTCGGTTTTCCAAATCTTTTCAAAACACATTTTCTAATCTAAACAGATAAGATTTGTGGGGTTAAGTAAGCCATAATACACAATTTCTAATTTGGACTTTCCTTTCTCTAGACTATACTATTATACTAATTTCCAAATCATTATTAACTAATAACAAATCATTTTGCTCTTTGTCACGTTTTTTCTTAACTTTAGACTATAGTTAAGAAAAATGAAGTTCAACATCTTTAGAACTTCATCTTTACTTCTGTTGATTCTATGTTTGTCTTCCACCATAGCTAGCAAAGCTTCACCACTTGTTTCCAATTTCAATGGAAATAATTTATTGTTTAATTCAAGATTTCATACAATTTACGATACTTCCAAATATGGAAATTTTCAGCTTTTTAATGGATTGGCTCTTACTCCTCAAATGGGGTATTTTTTTTTTCCAACTTTTTTGCCATTGTCTAAAATTTATTGTATTGTTCTTTTGATATAATTTAGAAATGGTGATTACCCATTTACCCATTTTTTTGTCGGGTTAATGGGTTGTTTGAAAGATTGAATATTTTTGGACTAAAAGTTGTGGGGATGAATTGTGTTAATTTGATTGGTTGGTTCAAATGATTTTTTTCCCCTTTTTTTTAAAAAAAAAAATTTGTTTGTTCTTTTGATATATTCCTAATTTGGTGATTGCCCATTTACCCATTTTTTGGTGGGGGTTAAAGGGTTGTTTCTAAGATTGAATTTTTGTTGAGTAAATATTGTGGGGTTGAAATTATTTTGTTGGTTCATTATGATTCTAGCTGTATTATGATTGTTCTTTGGGGTATGAAATTATGAATTATGATCAAAGATGCTAATTTAATGGTTTGGATTATGTAAATGCATGTTTCTTTCTTTAGTTAACTGAGTTGTTTTGGAGTGTTGACTAAATTTATTTTGTTATGTACTTGATTTGTACAATTCTAACTCTTATTAGATTATGATTTAATGTGATGATGGGCAGGTGGAATAGTTGGAACTTCTTTGCATGTAATATAAATGAAACTGTAATCAAGGAAACAGGTATTGTTTGTTCCAAAAATTTTGAAATTTGTTGAGTGTAATTTTAATGTGAAACCTTTTGATGTTATTTACTAAGTTTTGCCTCTTTATAAGTTGAATTTGCTGAAACTTTTTGATGCAATATGCTTTGCTCTATAGTCGAGGGGAAATTGAACTCCTTTTCTGAGCATGTAAGTGTGATAAGTTTTAGTGATGCTGATCAGCTGATGATTTAGATAGCTGGCCACTGATGTTTCAACTGATCTTATGGACCATGGATAGTAGAAGTATAGAACTTGGAATACTTTCGTTTCCTACTCCGGAAATGGAAAATAAATAAACAAATGGAGATGAAAGATAACTTCAGGAAGCTTGAAATTCTCTATTGATCACACTCAATGAGTTTAAGTGTTTGTAATTTCATGTTATGGGAACCTTGTCATATTTATTTAAGTATTTGATGTGAGTGTGAGGACTCCAAAGAGTAGCTCCCAAGTACACAATCTAATAAGAGACATCACTTCATTGAGGATTTGAAGGTTTAAACTTTGAACTTATTGCATTCAAGATTGTTTATTAATAGTTTCTTCGTCCACCTCTAATGTCTGAGTCTCATTGAGGTCGTTTGTCAAGAATGTGGTGGTTGGCTAATATGATAGGTCTTAACACTGAACTAGCTCTCTTTCTTTTATAATACTTATTTACTTAAGACGATGATATACTCGTTGTGTGTGTATTGGATCCCTTTTTTGACTTAGTTGATTTGTTTATTATTTTTTTCCTTTGTTGTTCTTTGAGGCTTATTTACAAAACTAACATGGAATGTCTGTTCACTTTTTGGTAGCTGATGCGCTAATTTCTTCAGGATTGGCTGATTTAGGCTACATTTATGTAAATATAGGTGAGCCTGTTTGTTTCTTTCTGTCTCTATAGAATATTTGATACGACTCTTCAGAATTGCCCCCCTATATGTAGATTTATTATGCGCCGATTTTGCATTTTTTTTCTTTTGTTAAACAACTAATTTTATGACTTTGATAACAGATGATTGCTGGTCCAAAATAACACGAAATTTAAAGGTCAGCTGGTTCAATTCACCCTTCTTATGTTGAATTTGAATTTCTTTTGCTACTATCGATCCTTAAATAACTATGATATGAGATGTCCAACTTCAACCTTCAGTCCCTTTTTCTTTGCCTTTTTGCTCACGCTTGTGAGAGGTTTTTCAGCTGAGGTAAAGAAATGCAGAGAAATAACTATGGTGAACTAAATGTTTTAACCTAAAAAATTTAGTAGATATCCAAAATCATAATGGAGACCGTGCCCTCTGCAGCCCCCCTTAGTTCCTCCCCTGACTAGGCACATTCATTGGCAAATATGTCATTTTTTGTATTTGTTTCTCACATCATGTCCTATATATGCAGGGTCAGTTAGTACCTGATTCAAAGACTTTTCCTTCAGGAGTAAAAGCTCTTGCAGACTATGTTCATGCTAAAGGCCTCAAACTTGGTATCTATTCTGATGCTGGGTATGGTGTATAAAGCCGTGGCTGTATAATACAGCTCAGAAGTCTCTTTAGCAATATACTTTCTGTCACAAACTCAACTCAGTGAAATCTTCACATTTGCACAGGATTTTTACCTGTCAAGTTCGACCAGGTTCACTCTATCACGAAGATGATGATGCAAAAATTTTTGCCTCATGGGTTAGTATATCTATCGACAGCTTCTATACTCTTCGGCATTTTACATTGACGTTTGCATGTTCATAGATACTACATATTTTTTATTCGAATAGTTAAGAAATGCTTCCAGATTGCCATAAATTTAAATTTCTATAATATAACCCAACTTAATATCAATGAAAACTGCTTTGGAAGTCATACGACCCCAAAAATTGACTTTTAACCAAAACTCACACTTGCAAAGCTTTGCGTACCACTTTTGTCGTCACAAAATACTTGAGACCTCTCTCAAATGGTCTGTATGTTCAGATAGCTCTTAGAGTACATCTATGAATATAACCACAAAGCAGTCTACGTATGCCATTGGCACTTTTTTCTTAATCCGAAAAGCATAAGTAAGTTTTATATTTCCCATATTGTGCTTAAAAATTGAAATGATGTCTTGGGTATGTCTTTGTCTGCCAAGCACATGTCATGTTATCCTGGCCATAAATATATCTTGGACAACAACACTCCTGCTCCCTTTAGCTGATAAAAAAAGATCTTCTATACAAGGCAACTAATATATCCGTCACCGTGGTCTTGGCAACCTCACAATAAGTTATGCACAATCTTCGGGTCCTGCCCTTGATGAACACCCCCCTCCCCCCCCC
>PYUH01000185.1:1376355-1437736 GCA_016808085.1 Suaeda aralocaspica
CCTTGTAGGATGGGAAGGACACGTGGAGTATGATAAAAAACATAAAAACTAGCAGCAAGCACAAAGGAATGATAGACGTGCTCTGGGGTAATGAGTGGATGGATGTAGCGGGGAGAACAAAAGTGGCAAGACCGAGAGAAATGGGGGACTGACAACAAAAGCACGACGCACATGACCGGCGGCACGAAAGCGACTCGTGGGGGCAAACGGTACGGTACAGGACAGGATAAAGAAGCCGAGGGGGAAAGTGAGAAAGCATTAGGAAAACCTAAATAAAAATGCAAGGGGTACAAATTAAGAAGAGATGGAGTATGAAGATTAGACTAGAAAGAGATACGGCCGCGAAAAAGGAGGTAATAGGGGGCAACGTGTGAACTAGCAAAGAAAGTGGAAATTGGGCAAGAAGAAAAAGAAAAGAACAAAACTAAAGAATATAAAAGGAAAGAAACAAGCAAAATGACAAATCAGGGGGGGGTAATGAAAAGGAACCCCCAAACGACAAGACGAATACACTGGCCGGCAAGGATGGCGGGCGATCACAACAAATATGAGTTATTGGGGGCAAAGGGGAGTGAAACGACGAGGATATGACTACGAGTGGGCCGTGGGCGAGCGCAGTTGCACGCACCAGCCAGCTGAAGCTGGATAACAGGGCGTCTAATTTAGGACCCTCAATAACAGGAGTTACGCCATCCAGGGATGACACTTGCCCAAGAAGATTCAGCTACGGGGCCAAAGTATTAACGGCAAGAATCTGAGTCCGGGTGTAGGCAATCACGGGTCGCGACAGTAACAGAGGCGTAGCGGCCGAGGTTTGTCGGAAAAAGGTTATGGGGATTGTGATGAATGATGGGGAGGAGAGAACGGAAAAGGTTAAAAGACTGCAGCAAAAAAGTAGAACAGGAAGACGAAAGAAATCGATGTCAGGAAATCGAGTAGACTCCAAGAGACCATTTCTCCTGAAACAAATTGAAAAGGGAACAAGTTCATAGGTAACTTTACCGGAGTCCAGTTAATTTTCTTTGGAACATAGTCGTGGCCTGCTAGGAGGGAACAAGAGATAGTATCAATAATCGCGAAGCACTACTGGGGGCTGGGTCGGGCCTATTAGGCCGTAACAAAGAGGTCCTCGCTAAATTGGCGTTGGTCTGTTGCGACCTGATCGTAGCTCTCGAAACTAACGCATTCGGGGGAGTAAATAACGCCTGCGGCATCGGGAAGAGCACGAGGACCCGGCGCGAGAAGAAGTGGGGGGTTCAAAACGAACACACTACCATGAATACTGTGGGGTGTGACTCCTGTAAGCAGGAGCAGGGGCTTTGAAGGGCTGGACGAACCTGGGAGCAGACCTCTCAGAGAAACTTAGGCGGTTGGCCCCAATCGGTGCAAACACGGGGGCTAGCGAACAGAGAATAAGTGGTGGGGAGGAGACCCATAAAGACACAATTTCGTAATAACGGGACTTGCGGTCGCGAGACTATACTGGAGACGAATTGCCAAGCATGAGGAACTAATCCAACTCAGTTGGGGCGCTGGGTCACGGTTGTTCTTAACGGTGAACTATGTTCAGAAAAATGAGTTAAGCAGCGGTAGACCGGCAAATCTTTGTGAACGGCGGTGGAGGCCTAAGGGGGGTCGTCCACCGACGCTAGCACAGCTTCACAACTGGTTTCCATTGCAGGAATAGTGTGGTTGAAGGCACGAGTCATACAAGTACGATACGCCAAGGGGAAGGGTGCAGCTGGGTGGTAAAGGGAGTGGCTCGGACGCCGCAAATGGGGTATTTGTTTGGGGTCCAACTGGGGGGGCCACAGGAGGCTAAAAGGGAGGGGGGAGGGGGTGTTTGGATAGAAAAGGAGAGGTGAGGACCCATGACCCGTTGTGGGCGGGGGAGGGGTGGTGTGAAAGAGGGAAGAGGGTGGGGACTAAAAAAGTTGTGGGGGAGGAATGGTGGGGAATGGGAGATGCTGGGGGCAAAGGAGGGGGAGCTCCCCGGTGGGTGTAAAAAAAAAAGGGGTGGGGCGGGTGAGAGGGCCTAAGGGGAGGGCCCCGGGAACCGCCCTCCCACCCCCGGGTGGGGGGGGGGTGAAAGTGGGTGGGGCGAAGAGCGGAAGGGGGGGGGGGAATATGTGTGGGGGTAAAGGAGTGTTTGGGGCAGTTGATTCTAGCGGGATGCTGAGGTTCTTTGGGGGACGAAATTGAATTAGAGCAAATGCTAAGGTAATGGGTGCGATGAGGTAATGCGGGGGCGGGCGGTGATGACGAAGGGGGGGGGGGGGGTGGAACGAAAAGTGATGTTGGATGTACGTGAGGGTGTACAATTACAAACGTCTTAAGATAGGGATTTAATGGTGATATGGGCAAGGAAGAAGTTGGAACTAGACCTCTGTGCATGTAATATAAGAAACGAATCAAGGAAACAGGTATTGTTTGTTCCAAAAAATTTGAATGTTGAGTGTATTTTAATGGGAAACCTTTTGAATTACTAAGTGCCTCTATAAGTTGAATGGCTGAAACTTTTGATGCAAATGCTGCTCTATGTCGAGGGGGAAATTGAACTCCTTTGCGAACAGGTAGAGGGAAATGTTGTGATGCGATCAGCGTGATGATAGAAGCGGGCCACTGATGTTTCAACTGATCTTATGGACCATGGATAGTAGAAGGAGAACTTGAATACTTTCGTTTCCACTCCCGGAAATGGAAAAATAAACAAATGGAGATGAAAGATAACTTCAGAAGCTTGAAATTCTCTATTGATCACACTCAATGAGTTTAAGTGTTTGTAATTTCATGTTATGGGAACCTTGTCATATTTATTTAAGTATTTGATGTGAGTGTGAGGACTCCAAAGAGTACGCCCAAGTACACACTAATAAGAGACATCACTTCATTGAGGATTTGAAGTTTAAACTTGGAACTTATTGCATTCAGATTGTTTATTAATAGTTTTTCTTCGTCTCACCTCTAATGTCTGAGCTTCATGGAGGTCGTTTGTCAAGAATGTGGTGGTTGGCTAATAGTATAGGTCTAACACTGAAGAGCTCTCTTCTTTAATAATACTTATTTACTTAAGACGAGATATACCGTTGTGTGTGATTGGATCCCTTTTTGGACTAGTGGATTGTTTATTATTTTTCCTTGTGTTTGGAGGCTATTTACAAAACTAACATGGAATGTCTGTTCACTTTTTGGTAGCTGATGCGCTAATTTCTCAGGATGGCTGATTTAGGCTACATTTATGTAAAAATAGGTGAGCCTGTTTGTTTCTTTCTGTCTCTATAGAATATTTGATACGACTCTCAGAATGCCCCCCTATATGTAGATTTATTATGCGCCGATTTTGCATTTTTTTCTTGTGTTAAACAACTTATGACTTTGATAACAGATGATTGCGGGTCCAAAATAACACGAAATTTAAAGGTCAGCGTTCAATCACCCTTCAGTGTTGAATTGAATTCGTCTACTATCGATCCTAATAACTATGATATAGAGATGTGCACTCAACCTTCAGCCCTTTTCTTTGCCTTTTTGCTCACGCTTGGTGAGAGGTTGTGGCAACGTTGGGTTGGGGAAACCGAATGGCAAGGTAAAGACGCGAGGGTGAACTAAAGGGGGAACGAAAAAATGGAGAAGAATAGCCAAAGCATAAGGGAGACCGAACCGCGCAGCCCGCCCGGAGGTCCGTCCCCTCGACTATGCAACAGCCCTTTGGGAAAAGTATGTCATTTTGGGTAGTTGTTGCTTTCCTCATCATACTGCGCCGAGATATGCAGGGGTCAGGAGAGGACCCCCGTTTGGTCAAAGGACTTTGCCTGCAGGATAAAAGCTCTTGCAGGACTGGTCTGCAGTGCGAAGCCTCCACGTGGACACTAAGGCTGTATGCTGGGTAGGGGTGTGTAGGAAAACGCCGGAGGTGCTTGGCTAATACATGCAGCAGTTCGCTTGAGCACGAGACTTTCCTGGCACAAAACTCACGCAGGAAAGCTGCAACATTGTGGACCACAGGACTTGGACCGGTCAGTCGTCGACCAAGGTCACGCTAGCCACCGAAGAGGACAGAGGCAAAATATTGTAGGCCATCGCATGGCTTAGTAGAGCTATCGACAGCTTCGAAGACTCGGCGGCAGGGGACAGGGACCGGCTGGCATGGGGCATAGATACCGACAGAGTTTTGAGTCGAACTGGGGGACGAAAGGCGTTCCGACGACGGCGCGGGCCAGAAGAGAAAGGTTCAGGACAGACAGAACACCGAACGGAATAGCAAGGAAAACTGCGTTGGGAAGTCAAGACACCTACCCCAAGCAACGGGCGACGGGGGAATGAAACCAAAACGCCACTAACTTGCCAGCGGTTGCGTAACCACTGGGGGTGCGGTCATCCCAAAGACTGGGAGACCAGTCAGTACGTTTTTGTTCCCAATAAGTCGCTGCAAGTGTGCCGATGAAGGGCAGAGACTCGTAGATACAGCTACCGACGAATAACACCACACCAACGCAAGGTCGTATCCACGGGGAGGGTCCTTGGGGCACAAAGGTGAACGGGCGAAAGGCCAGGAAGCCCGAAAAGAAAAAGCTAAGGAACGTAGGCCGGAGAGTGCCCAGAGGGGTGCTGAAAAAGGGAAAGGATGGCGGGGAGGGCGGGGGGCGGGCCAACCACAGGGGCAGGGATCCGGGCCATTAAATATAGCTCTTGGACAACAACACCCTCTTACACATCGTCTTCAGCCTGCTATTATGCTGATAAAAAAAGATCTTTCTATACACAGCAACTAATATAATCCGTCACCCAGTGGTCTTGGCAACTCTCACAATAGTTATGCACAATCTTCCGGGGTCCCTGCACACTATGATGAACCCCCAGTACCCTCCCCTCCCCCCCCCCCATCTCCCCCCCCCTTCTCCTAATTCTCGATCTGATATATCTTTTTGCCATAATTTATCTACCTGTTTCTTCAACTCCATCAGTTCTTCTTGTGCCATTCTATATAGAGTTACAGACAGACACTGCTGTAGAGTTTGATGTCATACCTAGAACCAAAACTGTATGAAAATCCACCATGACACCATATGATGATGCAGGGGTAACCTTGGTAGTTCTTTTCTAAAAAAAACAAGATGTTTCCTTACAAGATACAATTAGAATCTCCTCAAGACTTTTTGCCAAGAAGGTGTAACTCAAGTAGTTGGGTATGGAGCGACAATTTTCTAATATTTGTCTCCATAACTTTTGCCTTCTTATCATTAACCCCATATCTAGTCTCATCCAACATACCAATGTCATCTGCAAACAATCTACAACTTTTTATCTCATTGATTGTTGATAAACAAAGTTTTTATCTCTTCACAATGAAATTCTCAACGTCTTTTAAACTTTAATGCCTCCAAATGTACAATTGAAATCCTGATATTGTGTTTCGCTGTTTGTATGCTTGATACAGGGTGTTGATTATTTGAAATATGACAATTGCTTCAATTTGGGTATCCCACCAAAAAAAAGGTCAACAATTCTCTCATCAATTTGGTTTGCTTTTGCTTTCTACATTTCTATTGGACACCTTACACAAAAACCGTGAACTTGTATATTACAGATATCCTCCCATGCGTGATGCACTAAATTCGACTGAGCGCTCAATTTTCTATTCAATTTGTGAATGGTAATCCAAGTTTCTTCATACTTTTTATAGAATTTGAGGTAGATAGAAGCAAGTGAATGTCAAGAAAACCTCTTGAAATCTTTTTTTAAATTTAATACAGGGGTGTTGATGACCCTGCCTTATGGGCTGGGGAGGTTGGGAATAGCTGGAGAACAACTGATGACATAGAAGATTCATGGAAAAGGTCAGGACTTAGTACAACATTTTCTTTGAAAGTAATACTTATTGAATCATGCGTTTTTCTCTCTTATAAACCAAAATAGAAGCAATGATCCTTTGCTATCAATTCAATCTTATAAACTCCCTGTACTGATTTATGATTGACCTGATGTAAATGAAGCAACAACTTACAGATACTTGTATTTAGTCATTAGAGCCATGTTATATAATTTAAGTAAGTTATGTTGAAAAAGTTGCAAGCATAATATCACTTCCTGAGTATGCTTTTGTAATAAGTAAATTTCTCTGCTTATTTTACAAGCTTCTTATGCTGGCAAATAATTTGACTTTTACTTGTTAAGCATGACTACTATTGCTGATCTGAATGACAAGTGGGCATCCTACGCCGGCCCTGGAGGATGGAATGGTAAGGGAATACTTGTTGAATAATAATCTAATACAGATCAAATAACTACTGTTGACTTACAGTGGTATTTTTGTTGCTGACCAGATCCAGATATGTTGGAGGTGGGCAATGGTGGGATGACTTACCATGAGTATCGTGCACATTTTAGCATCTGGGCTTTGATGAAGGTCAAAAAAAAGATATCCTTACCCTTTTTTCTTACATTATATATACTACTTGAAACAACCTCAGTATCTACGCCCCAGTGCCTCTGGAAAGACTTGTGATACAGCCTTATCCCTTTGATGACAAAGGCATTTACCTGGTGTACTTGATCCAAATAGGTTGAGTGTTCAAAAGCTTATGATTTTATGTGAAAATCTGCAAAAAAAAAATATTTTAGCAGAATTTCTACATATTCTATCAGATTTAATTGTGTCATTTTAAAGTTTAAACTTGATTCATTGTGATCAAAAGTCAAAGAATAGTGAATCTGCAAGCTATTACAATAGCACTAATTCAGCAGTGTTTTGATTTCAAACTCTTCCCCAATTGTTTGTACTTTTGGTCACCTGTAAATCTGTAATCTTTGTGTTATTATTCCTTTTCATTATCTTTGAAATGTTGTTTAAGCTCTGACTTGCCATCTCATACTATTGACCTGCATTCAACTAAACTTTTAATTGAAACTTCTACTAATTTGACACTTTCGAAGTATTCAAATGATGTAGCTATGCCACATGAAACTACTTGTGCAATTCCATTGACTATCAGTTGTTGTGACTCTATGATTTTTTTTCCCCTACTGTTGTGGCTCTATGTTTAGACTTCCTTTGCTTCAAGTCTCTATGACTATCTGATTCACAAGAGTTTCGATTCCTCTCAATTTGATGGCATTCTAAAATGCATGATTGGCATTTTCAATTCCTGGAAAATGAATTTATGTTAACAATTTATCTACTCTCTAAATTCCCGTTTCTGAACGTTGTGATCTTCTGGTCAAGTGGTGATGCATTGACATATTTATTTACCTCTTCAGGCTCCTCTACTGATTGGCTGTGATATAAGAAACATGACTGCTGAGACAAAGGAAATTCTTAGCAACACTGAGGTGATTGGTGTAAATCAAGGTATTGATGTCCTGTGTCGTTTTTTGGAAGAATTATCTAATTTCCTATATATAATGATTTTTTTCCTTAATGCATATTTATCAATCTAGGTTAATATCTTGTGGTGATATGGAGAAGTATTGTTATGAACATGAACTTATTTTCAATTCAGTTCCTGATGTTTGCACTAGAATGATCTAACTTTTCCCTTTGTAGATCCTCTTGGTGTCCAGGGAAGAAAGGTTCATTCCTCCGGAACAGATGATTGTCAGCAGGTAATCCCATCGTAGGAAATATCTGCACTGTTGTTTCCGTTCTAACTTGTTGTAGTTTCGTGTATATTTAACTAAACTTAAAACTCTATCTTGACCGTCTCTGCATTTCTGTTGACTCAAGAAACACTTTAGTTTGTTTATATACATCACCATTTAGTGTTGTTTGCGAAGTTGCAGGATTATTTTTCTGTGGGAAGAGAAAATTTTAAGAAGATTTCTTTCCTTGTGTTCATTTCGTTTTTATTTTCCAGGATAGGAGTAGGGTGTGTTTAAGCTCTATCTGATATGAAACTTTCTTTTTGAAACTATGGTATTCCAGGTTTGGGCAGGTCCGTTGTCTGAAAATAGGCTAGCTGTTGTTCTTTGGAATCGTTGCTCAAGTGCAGCTAACATTACTGCTGAATGGAATGCCCTGGGACTTCAACCTTCCGTTAAAGTTATCATAAGAGACTTGTGGCAGGTGCTTTGACACTTCCTTTCTTTCTAATTTATGTGTCAGCTCACAATTATTTTCTTTCAACAGTTCAGACATCAAATACTTTGTATTTGTTGCCTCATTTTCATCGTGTCATTTGTTTTATCAGACACTGATTAGCGTCTGACTGGGTCACTTAGAGTTGCTGAGTTGCATGGCATCACATTAGCATAAGACCACCTCTAGTTTTTCGTCTGCATACCATTCTTTGTATATCATGCGTAAGAGAATAACTGTGGTGAAAGAAAAAAAAAAAAAAAAAACTCATCTAATTATTAACTGAAAAAAGAAGACAATTTTGGGACAAAGGCAATCTGAATAGGAACGGAGAAGTACGTATGGCGGAAATTACAAATATATCGTTATTTATCTTACGGTTTATATATGTTTGCACAACTATTGGTAGTTTTTGTTGGACATTTTATACTAATCATTTGCTGAACGTATTGGTGGCAGCACAAGTTAATCTCCAATGATGTAGCAACTTCATTTGGTGCTCAGATTGAGTCTCACGATTGTGCAATGTACATTTTCACTCCCCAGATGTCAAGTTCGCACTTTGTCATGTAAATGGTACCATTTGTTTTTGCTGCAATTCTGTAACAGCTACAAAACTCACCATATTCGGTGCAACCATGCAACCTATAAAAGTGAATTTTAGAATGCAAACTCAGGGTTGATGCATTCTGTAATTTGAAATTCGCCAATTTTTTATTTATTGTAAGCAAGTATTCTTGCATTTTTTATAATCTTAATACATTTTCTACCTTTGGAACCATATTATACGAATCATCTTCAAACTGAAGTTAAAATTAACTCTGGCATTTTTTTTTAATCACAATATGTTTGGTTCAAAAATTGACTTTGTATATTTTTTTTATGAGTGTTTTTTAGAGGAATATTGAATCAAGTAATCAACATTTATCCGAATGTGGATCTTGATGTCTAAGATCGGCACAATTTCACTTTGTAGCCTAGTAGAAATATAATCCATATGATTTACTATTGTTGAAAAAATAAAAAAATAATAATAAAAAACTAATGTTGAAGATTTTTAAAAAAACGATTAACTATAATAAATCATATTCCTATAATAGTAAATAATATTATCACCAAAGTAAATCACATTGTGCCAATCTTGGACACCACAATCTACAAACAGATCTTGATTTTTCACTTTTTTAAAAGCAAAAATGAGCTTCACAACACTTAAAAAAAGAAAAAGAAAAAAAGGAACATATAGATAAACTTAGAAACTTAAAGTTGCTCGAATTGAAGTACATAACAATGAAGTCTTTCAATGTGGCCAAGTTCTACAAATAATTATACCCAATAATTCTTTAGCAAGAAATTACATGCAGCAAAATGCACAATTTTTTTTTGAAACAACAGAAGGGTCTACAACAATGGTGAGCTTGTCATCAGCGATTGCTGGCACTCTCATTTTCATGATCGGCATCATCGCCACTATTTGGAGCTCTTTTTCCAATTTCCCCTTTTGTGAGACTTCAAAGATGCACGAAGGGAGGGAAATTCCTTCTTATTAAGCGTTATCACGGGTTCCGGAGGCCGGCTTAAAGGGGGAAACTCCTTGTCATCTTCCAACTGCAGTGGCTGCACAGGGACCACCCTATAACGTAAAAATCAAAGGAAGATAAGTGACACAAAAAAGCAGTAAGAGAACTAGGGGATAATGTGGAGGATACAAAAAATTATAAGTTCAATAGTTTAAGGTATAATAATAATAATATTAAAAAACAAAACACGTACTCTTGTTCCTCGCTCTTAGATGATTCATGATCTTCCGGTAATGTCATAGTAGTTGTTGGGTCACTCACTGAGTCCAGAATAGCTGAGACATCAGAATCTAACTGTTTGCCTACTTCTGACGGTGACAGAGATCTTGGTGATGATTGTTTAATGCTATCAGACTCAAGGCTATCCAATGAAGCTGATGTGTCTTTGGTCTGTTCAGGCTCGGGGGAACTCGACTGACTGACCTTCACAGGTACAGGCTTAAATCCAGGAAGAAGTGGGAATTCTTCTATTGAAAGATTGAACATGTCACTACTTCCGCCTTCATCAGAAAAATTCATCTCTCTCGGAGTATACGCTGGAGAATCCATTGATTCCACCTCCTTACTAATCTCTTGGATTTTGTCACTTTCCTGTTCCACTCCATTTGTTTCCACACTTCTATTCCTTCGTAATAGATGCTCCTGGTTTCAATAAATCACAAAAATTAATGCCATAGAGAAATAATAATAGCGGTAGCAATCATAATATTAATTTAAGGTTTGGGGAAGAGGGGAATTTCCTGGAAACTAAAAGAAAGAAATGCTTTACAAGATGAGGGATGTATGTCCCAGTTCCTCTTGATTTCCAGTTCTCTGTGACAGGAGCACGAGCAAATGGAAAATTTCTAAAACCATCAACATAACGCGGTGAGCTTCTGCACGTTGGTGAGCTAATATAAGGTGGTGATATTCTGTTACGGTTGTAATACATGCTCTGTGTCTGATCAAACTGCACATTATGGCTCATTTCCATCCATTGATTATTCCAAAAATGTTGAGTTGCACCTGCATCATGTGCTGCAGGAGCTATCACAGCATAATCATGAAACCACACACCATATTGTATTCCAGAAAGAAGATGATCGGTTTCATCATTGCAAGTAGAATTTTCAGCACCATATACTGATACAGGAACTTCAACATCGTGCCGCCTCCCTTTTCCATTTAATTGTAGAGTATCCTTGAAAAATTTTTCAAGGCCATCCTTGATATTTTCCAGGGGTAAAATCATTGTGTCACTCAACTTTCGAGCACCAAACGAGAGAGCACTTTTGATTCGGTAAAAGTTACCTGTTAATTTATCATAATTATTACTATCATTATCACAAAAAAAATTCAAAGGAAGTCAATAAGTTAAGTTGTACAGTACCCTTGCTAACACTGCGCCCGAGGTTGTTGTCTTCCCTAAGAGGATCCATAACGTTCATGAACTTAACAGGAAATGCTAGATTACTAGTTTCAGGAGCTCCAGTAAAAGATAATATTGTTTCTCTTGAACTCTTTAGAAAAGCTTCAGTCAGTAACAAGTCAGCATCACAGTCGTTTGGCAATTGCACTGTAAGTAAAAGCACATATGATATATCAGCAAAAAACTCATTTAAATTTCAGCACCAACACGGAAAAATAGCAGAAAAGAATGGCAGAGTAATTACCTGCTATCTCTGGAATAGACGATATCAAGACAAGACCATTAAATGCAACGCAATAACTGTCCCAATCAAATGTGCTGTAATAATCTAAGAATTTTTTCAAGACCTGCAAACAGTGCAATGCTCTTAATTCTTCAACATTACTTCTTCCATCCAAAATATGAGCTGTTTCAAATAATTCATTTTAATATGAGTTCTTTTAGAAAATCTCTTGTATTAGATCCACAATGTAAGTCCTGCTGTACAACAAGCTTAAATGCCATTTTATATAACTCTTCTATACTAGCAATATCACTTCATAATGCAATTTAACTAAGTTCAAATAGTTTCACCAAATCGCCTGCAACTAAAAACATTTTTCAATTATTATTTTGTATTATTAAAGACACCATCCCCTAATCACATCTCATAACCACTAAAAACTATTAATTACAATTATAGTTTTAAACCTCAACTTAAATTACAATTTTAATAGAAAGAAAGAAAACTCAAAAAACTATTCTAAACAAGAAACATTTTTTTATAATCCACAGCACCTAAATTATGTTCTCACAAGAAAATGACAGGTCATAACCACCCAAAACCATAACTTGTCTCTTCATCCAAGACTCTATGTTCTTAATCTTCATACAAGACTGAAGAATTCACTGCGAATATCAAGATAATTTGTAATTTCCTAATCAACTACTTCCTCTGCTCTTTCTTAGTAACTTTCACCATTTAGAAAGGGCAAAATTCTTTAAGAAAGAGATGGAGAGAAGAAAAAAGGAGACCCATGTGATATAAGAAAGAGACTAATGAAATATATTGTCCAAAAAGGAACTGGTGCAAGTAATTTGCAATTTCGAAAAATGGAATATGGTGCAAGTAAAAAAGAACAAAAGAACAAAGAAACTATTTCACACCATGATTGCTGCTTAGTTCTTTTTGTTTAATCACTAATGCTCAGAAATGGGCTAATTCGAGCCCTTGATGCTCTGAGTTGATCGAAAGTCAAAACTTTGGACTAATACCTGAAAGGGAAGGAACAATCACCTAGGAGCCAAATTGGCCAGATTCCTTCAATATCCTGTAATTATGAGGATGAGGGGTCGGTGGGTGAATGGTGTTGGTATGGTGGCGATTGTTGCTGTCTTGTACATGATGGTATAGGTAGAAGAAAGGGGAAGGATAAATTTGGGAGTGGGGGAAATCAGATTTATGGACTAGTATTAAAATTTTGAAATACAATTATTTAGTTGACCACTATATTTTGCTGATCATAAAATTGTAATAAGGGAAATTTGGATGGATATGTATTGTTTTAATAAAACTGCAGTAATCTGCCCTTCTGTTTTTCACATTTCACATGTTAGCACCCCATAATTCACATCGATTATGACTCCATTTAGAGTATTAAACTAAATTACTTCCTTCCACCATCTTAACTACAATGCATCAATCCCCTCTCACAGACCCCACCGCCGCTACTATAATCATTAAACCAGCCAACCCTTTTCCACAATGACTTAAAAAGATGCAAAGTGAAAACGTGGTGGGTTTAGGTGGTCGCAATAGTGAAGGAAAAGATTTTGTGAAGTGATTGGTGGTTGGATAAGATGGAGGGATGGGGTATGGGTTTTTTTCTACCAATTGGGGACCTCCCTTCACCACCCCTGTGGGGATGGTCTACAGGGTTCATAACTACTCCTCTTACTACAGGACGCTTACCTAGCCAACGCTTAGATCCGGCTCTAACCAACCTTTTCTGGTTCACTCCAACATTCCCCACTTGTCTGACTGTTGCTGAGTGGTATTTGGATATCAAACGGACCTCCCCAGAAGGCAATTTTAATGTGGCCGATTTCCCCTCTTTGGCAATCAGTTTCGCTACAACGCCCGCTGCTCTAGCTAATTGTCCACCCTTTCCAAGTGTCNTCTTCTATACTAGCAATATCACTTCATAATGCAATTTAACTAAGTTCAAATAGTTTCACCAAATCGCCTGCAACTAAAAACATTTTTCAATTATTATTTTGTATTATTAAAGACACCATCCCCTAATCACATCTCATAACCACTAAAAACTATTAATTACAATTATAGTTTTAAACCTCAACTTAAATTACAATTTTAATAGAAAGAAAGAAAACTCAAAAAACTATTCTAAACAAGAAACATTTTTTTATAATCCACAGCACCTAAATTATGTTCTCACAAGAAAATGACAGGTCATAACCACCCAAAACCATAACTTGTCTCTTCATCCAAGACTCTATGTTCTTAATCTTCATACAAGACTGAAGAATTCACTGCGAATATCAAGATAATTTGTAATTTCCTAATCAACTACTTCCTCTGCTCTTTCTTAGTAACTTTCACCATTTAGAAAGGGCAAAATTCTTTAAGAAAGAGATGGAGAGAAGAAAAAAGGAGACCCATGTGATATAAGAAAGAGACTAATGAAATATATTGTCCAAAAAGGAACTGGTGCAAGTAATTTGCAATTTCGAAAAATGGAATATGGTGCAAGTAAAAAAGAACAAAAGAACAAAGAAACTATTTCACACCATGATTGCTGCTTAGTTCTTTTTGTTTAATCACTAATGCTCAGAAATGGGCTAATTCGAGCCCTTGATGCTCTGAGTTGATCGAAAGTCAAAACTTTGGACTAATACCTGAAAGGGAAGGAACAATCACCTAGGAGCCAAATTGGCCAGATTCCTTCAATATCCTGTAATTATGAGGATGAGGGGTCGGTGGGTGAATGGTGTTGGTATGGTGGCGATTGTTGCTGTCTTGTACATGATGGTATAGGTAGAAGAAAGGGGAAGGATAAATTTGGGAGTGGGGGAAATCAGATTTATGGACTAGTATTAAAATTTTGAAATACAATTATTTAGTTGACCACTATATTTTGCTGATCATAAAATTGTAATAAGGGAAATTTGGATGGATATGTATTGTTTTAATAAAACTGCAGTAATCTGCCCTTCTGTTTTTCACATTTCACATGTTAGCACCCCATAATTCACATCGATTATGACTCCATTTAGAGTATTAAACTAAATTACTTCCTTCCACCATCTTAACTACAATGCATCAATCCCCTCTCACAGACCCCACCGCCGCTACTATAATCATTAAACCAGCCAACCCTTTTCCACAATGACTTAAAAAGATGCAAAGTGAAAACGTGGTGGGTTTAGGTGGTCGCAATAGTGAAGGAAAAGATTTTGTGAAGTGATTGGTGGTTGGATAAGATGGAGGGATGGGGTATGGGTTTTTTTCTACCAATTGGGGACCTCCCTTCACCACCCCTGTGGGGATGGTCTACAGGGTTCATAACTACTCCTCTTACTACAGGACGCTTACCTAGCCAACGCTTAGATCCGGCTCTAACCAACCTTTTCTGGTTCACTCCAACATTCCCCACTTGTCTGACTGTTGCTGAGTGGTATTTGGATATCAAACGGACCTCCCCAGAAGGCAATTTTAATGTGGCCGATTTCCCCTCTTTGGCAATCAGTTTCGCTACAACGCCCGCTGCTCTAGCTAATTGTCCACCCTTTCCAAGTGTCATTTCAATGTGATGTATGGCCGTGCCTAAGGGCATATCGGTTAAAGGTAGGGCATTTCCCATTTTTATAGGAACTTCTGTACCATAAAAACAACGGTATTTCCAATTATAGCCCCTCTGGGATGTAAAATATCTCTTCTCAATTATGAGACAAATGTATGCATTTCGATTCGGGTCGTATTCTATGGTTACGATTCTACCATATATGTCTTTTCCATTCCGTCGAAAATCGATTTTACGGTATAGACGCTTATGACCTCCTCTATGCCGTGCGGTAATGATTCCTCTGGCATTACGACCTTTACCACAATGATGCTGTCCATAGATCAAATTATTTCGTGAATTGGATTTCATTTGATTGTCTACGGCTCCATTGCGTGTGCTCTAGGTAGAAGTTTTGTATAAATGTATCGCCGTGCTAATAAGTATTTTGATTTCTGATTTAAGTTCTTTTCTTTCTAAGAGGTGGATAGAATAACTCAATTGAAGCGTAATGATCATACGTCTGTAATGAAGCCAAGTGAAAACGTGGTGGGTTTAGGTAGTCGCAATAGTGAAGGAAAAGATTTTGTGCAGTGTTTGGTGGTTGGATAAGATGGAGGGATGGGGTATTATTTTTTATGGTGGTGCTGTATGGAAATGTCAATAGTAAACAGCACCATGCAAACTTTAAAATGTATAGGGTACAAAATAACAATATTAAAAGTAAACTAGTATAATATACAATATCCAATATTAGTTCTTCATATATTTAAAAGAAAACAAGTGTGGTTTTCCAAATTTTAAGGTAAACCCAAACTATTGAAAATTTCTCAGGAGTACCAATTAATTTTCAAAAAAATAATTACGTATAGCCTATAAAACGAACTATGACTAACGGTCCTTGTCAAAAATAAAGCCATCAAGGAACCCCCTAGAAACAAGTTGGAAGTTCTTCATTTTGCCAAGAATTTCACTTCATTCTATTACCTCCATTTCTTATTATTTGCAACGATTAAATATTTATTCTCTCCACTTTATGTCAAATAGATGCAAAATATAAGAGACGGAGGTAGTAGTTAAAGTTCAAACTTCAAATATTTTGTGGAATTTTGGGGGTAAAGGTGTTTGTGTAACAACCAAAAATTAAAGTTTTTCAATGTGAGGTAAATTTTAATTAATTTTGTGAAATATAAATAATACAAAAACTGACGTCTTTCCATTCAATCAAGGAAGTACTACTGAATGCATGCATTCTTCAATTTCAAAATTAAAAAAAGAACACCTCACATCTTTATTAGCGGATCATTTCCTAGGCTATATGTAATTGATTAAGAGCAACTAACATCTTTATTAGTAGATCATTTTGTAGGCTATATGTAATTAATTTTGCAAATTAATAGGTATACATTATTCAATTTTGAAATTTAATGTGTACAATTTGAATATTCAAAAAAACACGGGCACACATTCAAATTTCGAAAATCACATGGATACCATTGAGAGAAACCAAGATATATAATAAATTAAAAATCGACTTTCAAACTTGAAACACTTACTGCTGAAGGACAATGCAATGAAGAATGGAAAAGATTGATGACATGTAAGACCATCGTCTCCAAAGCATATGTTGATATTAGACCATGGTATCCGCCAAGGAGTCTACTCTCATAGTAGCACCATGCTTTGATCAGAATAACACTGCGTTTAAAGAAATGATCTTTGCCAATAAATCGGTCAACCTGGTCAACAGTCATGTATTCAGGTTAAAGGAGGTAAAAGACGTACGATTTGATGAAGTTTAATACTCCGTCTATGTTTTGAAAAGCTGATGCATAGGCAGTAAAATATCTTTCCAGAAGGTTGTCTTTCTTTAAATGAATGATAAAAAAAGACTACCACAACTAAATTGATCACCTAAAGCTATATGCCCAAGAAATCAATAAAAAGAAAGGAACTTCAAATCGAACCCAGAATGCATAGGATGCAGAGGAAAGGGAGGAAAAGTCAAAGTCTACACATGGTTTTATATCAAAAAAATTATACATAACACAACAATAATCTCAAGTAATGATTACCATGCCCTACAAAGCAATGCTATTTTAGAGCAAGTCTTGCTCAACAAGAGATACATTAAGAAGCGACAATAGTTCAATATGTAAGAAATTCTAGACTAAGGATCTACAAATTCACCTGATCAAGAAAATATAATGCAGAAAGCCCGGCAGTTTGGTTGACAGATATGTCTACACAAATACCACCCACAGTGCATTTAACAACTTTGACCTGCAACCACCAAAAGAGTTGCAAAGGATGAAGTACTTGAATAGAAAGGTCAATATATAATGCATCCTAATGTTTTACAGATTCGGAAAAAGAATTTTCCAAAATAAAAGAAAGAAAAAAAAAGGCATAGCATGAATGGAACTATAACAGCTGGCATGTACAGAACTGCTATAGCTTAGTGGCTTTCTGGAAATAGAGTTTCTAGAGGGAAGCATCAATCTTCTAATAAAAGTTTAATTGAACTACTTCAGTGGGATATACAGATAAGAAGATGGATTAGCAAATATTGTAATTTTCCAAGATAAAAAATACAATGCCTTGTAAAGATGAATGCTTGAAGAAGCAACTTCATTCCATTGTACATCAAAGATTCAATCTGAGAACAATTTATGCAAATACAGTACAGCAGATGGGGAAACAGTCATTAAAATGCTAGTCCCCACTCCCTTTAACAAGCCTCAAATCCTTCAGCAAGCCCAAAGGCACAAAGCTTAGAACAGAGGAACCTACTCATGAACGCAGTATATGTTTCTGAACTCACAAGAAGCAAGCATTGTAGCCATCAGCCCAACGAAATATTCTTAAATATGACTCAAAACATTTAATAATCAGCGATCAATCCAGGTTATACGCCTGTTGTATATCAAAGTATCAAAACACTTAATTGCATGACACATGTTTCAAATAAACAATAGACATGTACTCCAAACATAATAGCTAGCGCGTCCTGTAAAGACATACTCCAAACACTGGACTTTTATAGATTATACACAGTTCAAACACTCCATAAAGGAAATACGACTGAAGATACTTGTTTTACTTGCAACATGTATAACAACAAAATCCATTAAAAATGTCTTTGGCCTGAGAATAATAGTACTTAAGTTCGTGAGCTATCCTAATAAAAAGAAAAGGAAAATAGACAAGCAAGGTAAGCACATAACATTAAAGGAGCATGCAACCCTCATAATACAACTAGTATCTTCAAAAGACAAGTGCATCGACAGGGCAAAACTACATTTTCCTATCACCTTGAGGCTTCAGAATAACAATTCTAAGTAGGTAGTTCATCAACACCTATCTCATATAGATTCTATGAAATCCAAATCTGGTTCCTGAAGAGAAATGAGTTTCTATCGAGCTCCACAAAAAATGTACTATCATACAACTGAAAACTGATTTACTAAAGATTAGAAGCTATCAACTATTGAAATTATTCATCCCATGTGACATAAACAAGATACAAGTTGGTATAGCAATGAAGTATAATCATAGACCAATTTCATACTATATAACTGTGACAACAAGACACAATATAGACGTCTGAACTCAACTTTTAAAAAGAAAGTCGTACAGTGGGCATCTACATGTGCTACAAGACGGCAATATTGTTGTTCATTAATCACTCAAAGAGAGGGTAAGGACTGGAGAAAGAGCAAAGTAAAGCTATAATTACAGCTCAAGTGGAAAGAAAATAATAAAATAAGGTCAGGCTAAAAGTGATATAAGCTGACTTGATTTTAATTCAGCACGATCAGCCTAAAAGTGGTATAAGGTGACAAGAATTGATATCCATTCAGTATTTTAAGACGGTAGGGACTAGGGACTGCACAAATCGCATAGATGTGCTACAGTTGTACAAGAAAAGTTGATGATAGTATGATACATAAGGTCAACCTAGAGGCAAACCTGTGCAGGAACACAACACACATCCTTCACTAGAATATTAGTGTTGTTCTTCCCTTCATTTTCTAGAAGACTGCATATCCGATCAGCTAAGTCTTGGCCAGTATAGGGATCACCCACTGCAGTCAAATCAATGTCTCCATGTGGAAGGTAGGTCTTTAGAGGCACAGATCCGAAGGAATAAACCTGAAAGAGTCAAAGCAAGCATCTTCAATTAAATTCATTAAAAGAATATAACTTTAGGGCAATGATAAAAGTTAAGAAATTTTTTTTTTTAGAAAAATAGAAAACTTAGGAAGATGAAGGGCAAATACAGATATAATTATCAACATGCACCTTCTTTAACCTTTGATAGACTAACATAATTGTTTTAGTAAAATACAATTTATCCTTTATTAGGTCTTCTAAATTCAGCCTTACTAACTGTCTTGGCTAATTAAGAATATAAATTAAAGCTGGCACAAAATATTAATATATAATGAGGTCAATTTTAAAATATTAAGATTCTTCCTCATAAGCGATATAAACCTCTTTTAGTAGGCTCTTATTTCAATGAAATGTTGCTCGTAATAAAGAATCGTACAGCAATCTATTGCCATATATCTCATTTTTATAATTATTATTTTATTTGGTAGAGACTAGGCCCTGACTAAAGCTCATCACGTTCACTTGGTCCATTTAAAGGAAGGGTGGCAATAGGATGGACCCTAAGAACCTAGGATGGGGATTGTTAGTAGAGATATGAGGTTTGGGGTTTGAAGAGAATTTACACTTAAACAGGGAAGAGTGGAGAGGGATTTATGCTAAGGATTGATGCTGATAACTTTTGCGATTTCTCTTAGAGCATCCGCGAAAATCAAGCACCCCAAATCATTAACATCCTATTCTACTTATGACACATCATAACCCACTAACTTTTCCATCTATCCTACCCAATTTTAATTAACTTCCTAATTTTAAGTAACTTCCCTACACAATGATTACCTACCTTGAAACTTTTTTCTCTAAAAATTTGAAGAAATTCGTTTTTTTTTTCCATTTTAGAAAAAGTATGACAATGTGGTACTCAAATTGTAGAGAATTAAAAAATCGAATTATTGGTACAATTTTTTTTTTTTTTAGTTTCAAATATTGCATAAAAATAATTTACAAATTCTAAAACTAAAAGGTTGCAAAAAAAAAGGGACAATTATTATTTTGTCATTCAAACAATTTGGGAAGGTTACCATTTAACTAACTTACTTCCCCAAAATATGGATAACCTCCCACAATGAATAAGCAATGGAGACAAACGTTGGAGTCTAGAGGGTTTATGCTAAGTCGGAGTAAGACGGAATATATGGAATGCCGATTTGGGACTCTGAGGGGGGGGGGGGGGGTGAGTGGGGGTAAGTGATGCGGGGGTGAGATTGGATGAAAAAGTCTTAGATATGCAAGAACGCTTTTAAAATATCTCAGGTCATTTATCCAAAGAAATTGGTGATATTGACCAAGATGTGACATATAGGATTAAAACTGAGTGGCTTAAATGGAGAGCAGCCACGGGAGTGTTATGTGACAAAAACATCCCGTTAAAGTTGAAGGGGAAACTCTATAGGAGAGCCATAAGACCAGTGTTACTGTACGGTTCAGAATGTTGGGCTTACAAGAATGAGCACATTCAAAAAGTAGGAGTTACGGAGATGCGGATGTTGAGATGGATGTGCGGGAACACTCTAAGGGATAGAATCAGGAATGAATTCATACGTCGAAAAGTTGGTACGCAAACATTGCAAGCAAATTAAGGGAAAATCGCTTGCGTTGATTTGGACATGTGAGACGGAGACTTGAGCCCCGCTGCGATGAGTGGAAGGGTGGGATCATGGAGGTTTCAAACAAGGTAAGGGGAGACCGAAAATGACTTGGTGGGAAGGGATTAGAAAGGATATGAAGCTTTTGAATTTACAGAGAATGAGGTCCTTGATCGCAGGGGATGGAGGAGGAAAATTTATGTGGATGACCACATGGAATGATTTTTTTGGTTCATATAGCCGACCCCAATTTTTGGAATCAAGGCTCTGTCTGTTTGATTGATTGTGGATGCTCTGATTGATTCATGTCTAGACGATCATAAATTATTGTGGAACTAAGGCTTCGTAATTTTTGTTCTTATTCTTGTAAGCATTAAAGCTCTTTTTCATGTTTCAATTTGGTGCAGTCAGACGGTCAAATAAAACATAATTCTAAAGCAAATGAAAAACCAAATCAAATAATCAAAAGAAAATTTGTTTAATTTTTCATTATAACCATTTTGAAGTGTGTCATTATTATACCACACACAAGGCCAAAACTAATAATCTCAACAATCACACTATATCGTTAATTATTTAATTGTAATAAGAAAAATTAAAATTTAACTTAACATTATACATATAAGCATAATCTATCATGAATCAAACAGTTCCATCAAAGTTAGTCATGGTATTTTTGATGGGATTGTGCTCAAAATGAAATTGTTTTTCAATTATTTTGTTTGATTTTAAGTATTTGATAAAAGTTAGGTTAGGTTTAATGCTAAAGTTGGATATGTATAATTTTCAGAGTTGATTAAATTATTAAAGATGCAAGGGGGTTGCAGAAAAGAGACTAAGCGACGTATGATTTTTGTAAGGCTCTTAATAGCATATTTCTAACTTCCAAGTGGTTATCGTATCAAAGGCACCACTGTTGGAAGGTTTTCAACATAAACCCGACTACATGATAGCAATAAGGATAAATTTGATGAAGTTAACACTTTTAAGTATTATCATTTAGTTTATTTTATTATGCCTTTTAAGAGGTTAGTTACTCTGTTGTAGGAGATGTAGTTCATGTGTAGACTATTTAATGGGCAACATAATCCATCTAAAACTCATTCCAATGTCTAGTTTTTCGTATTCTTAGAAATCATCATCAAATGCCAAGATATCTTGTGGGCCCAAAAAAATGCGTGTGTTATTCTCCTTATCCAATGGCATCAAAACAATGAACTCTCATTCATGAAAGAGTCTTGAAACACAGATGTTATCAAGACTTCGAGTGATTTTGACCCAGCTCCTCTCCCACAATCAAACCCGAAACCCACACTAAAAGTTATTTTGAAAAAACAATACTAATAAAATTAAAAAAAAAACGGAGGAAATGGCAGCAAAACAATGGCACTTGCATGTATTCCTTTACAAGCATTATCTCATATAACTCTCCCAAAGAGGCATGGATAAGGAAAAAAAATAATGTTTTAGAAACATAAGGAGGATTAGAGGAAAACAATCTAACAGTATTGATAGGAAGCTTAATCTCAAGGGACAAAGTTGAGATAACGGACATGAGAAACACTTATAAGTTATAATGCTAGAGAAAATGAGAAAGGGTTAATTGTCAATTGTCAAACAAAACAAATTACTTTGGTAAGGAATTTGGCAAACATATACTAAAAGACTTCTCCATATTAACAGTTTTCGAATTGATCAATTCACTCCATGGCCAGTGTTTGAAAAGGCATGCCTCAGGAACCATGGTGCAAAGTGCACAGGGATATGAGCCTTTTCTATTTGGGCAAGGTGACTTTAATGAGTCGCAACAGATGTGCACTATTAAACAAAAAATACTTTTTAAATTTACGTTTTCAGAAGTATGCCTCTTTTAATAAGGAACAGCAAGACACACTAAGGCACTCCTTGGGCGCAAAGATATCCAATTACTTTGGTGCGTTATGAGCCTTTTTATAAACTGCTACATGCCATGGATATAAGCAGCATAAAAAATCAATTTGTGAAATGTTAAAGGTGCCCTATTGGTCAAGTTTTCTCATCAAAAGATGGAATGAAAATCCCTCCAAAGCATCAATTGCCACAAGGTTTGTGGTTCGTCACAAAAGAATGACCATTGGCATCATGAAAAGCCAAAAACTTTGGTCATATGGAAAAGAATTCCTTATTCCAATGAAGATTAATCAATCTATGGTACAGTGAACATGGAAGAAATGTTTTTCTAATATTGTTGGTGATAATGTGAACCAAGGGAGAGAGTAGAAAGGAGCTTCAAATTTAAGAGGCTGATGATAACACAAAATGAAAGCATTTGTATGAGATGAGAGATGCACCAAAGTTGAAAAAAGATACTTCATATTATTAAAAATTGAAGTAAAGGGATGTGATGAATTTGAATCTCATAACATTAGTTATTTAAGTTCCTTAATTTTATACTTCAACAAAGACTGCTTTAGTGGTAGTGAATTGAGTTAGCAAGACACTCGTGTTCTAATAGATTTGTTGCTTGGTTTTAGGATAAGTGATCTATGTGTAGCCTACTTAAAAGACAGGTTAGTTCAATCTCTGTCTAACGTTCAGTCCTTCTGTTTTGATTTCATAATGCAACAAAGTTGACATCTAAAATTAGGTCCAAATTTTGTTGGGATTACACTTGCGCTTAATTTCACAATGTACTTGCAAAATTCGAAAAAATTCAAGCATATAATATAAAAGTGGGACTATTTCAAAAAGTTGCTGACAATTGGGAAGATTCAAGTAACTCGACCTATGAAAAGAGGAGGCAAATAAATAAGTTATGGGATATGTACAAACAACACTGCATTGTTCAGAAACAAATTTCATACATATAACTACAAAAAAAAAGGAGTTCCCTCCTACTTACACAGCAACTTTACAGCTTACAACCCTTTAAAAGGTCAGAAAAAAAAAACATGGTAAACCACTGAAGTCACCAAAAATTACAGTAAAAGGAGAGAACAAAGAAGCAGCTAGCAAATTAACAAGGCAACCCCAAAAGAAAGCAGGAAAATTTTGTTTAAATACTACAACCTTTTGCCAGCTCGCTGAGGATTAGCCGACCAATTGATCAATGTTAGTATTTATACCAACCTTTAACCATAATTTCTATGAATGATTCAAGTTAAGTGATAACATAACAAACCGGTTAGCTTTTATTATTTTAATTTTCTCTTTTATGTCACCTCCTTCCCCTATTCACTGGTTCACCCATCTCCTAGCACTGCCTCGCCACGAAATTACCACCACCAACTAGCAACACAGCAACAAACTTCCATCACAGAATCAAGCGCTATAACAAACTCAATTCTCTTAGACCCTTTTGCATGCCACGACAAGCAAAAACAAACAAATTAGCAATACAGGACTGGAAAAACAGTGTTTGTTGAGGAGGAATAGTGCACTGAGACTTGATTGAATCAGAATAAAATAAGTCGTAGTTGGGTTAGTTGCTGTGAGACGGGCATGGTTTTGTGTTTAAAATGCTTCTGAGGTGACTTTATGATGATTGGGGTTTGTTTTTTTGGAATGATGGTAGGTTGAAGAAGGAAAAGAAAAAAGAGGTTCTTTATTCGAGGATTTGTTATTTTTGGAGGAATAATGGTGACATGGCAACAACAGTGCTGCTATTGGGTGCTGGGAGTTAGCAAAAAGAATAGATGGTGATGGTGAAGAAAGAAAGAGAGGGAAATTTTTTAAAAATTTATATTATTGGAGGAACCAAATTTTATTGAATACTTGTCCCGTCTTACATGGTTAGCAGGTTGTATCTAGTCTTTCATTCACTAAAAAATTGGCTAAGGTTGGCATATCAAATATTAATCAAAATTAGCAAAATGTTACATCCATTGAATCAAAAATGCCCAATAGACCGTAGAACAATACTACCTCTGTTCCTATATGATGATTACACTTATTGTACCTTATAGTACAAAGGTGGGAGAGATAAGAAAGTGTAATTATGGGGTCAGTGTAAGAAAACATAGGGAGGTAAGTTAGATATGTTGTGCTGGTATAAGAAAAGCAAGAAAAACAGGTTTAAGTGGGGAAAGGGTAAATTGGGGAAACAGTTTTTCACTAAACTAAATAAAATATAAGTGTAACCAACAAAAAGAAAAAATTAATTTTGGAAATTGTAACCAACAAAAAGAAACGAGTGATTGAGGAAAGTGTAACCAGCAAAAGGAAATGAGAAAACGGGAAAAGTCTAACCAGCAAAAAGAACCGAACAAATGAGGAAAGTGTAACCACTAAATGGAATGAAGAGAATAAATGAAACGGAAATAGATACAAAGTTCACACCTTGATTCCAAAAGCATTTTCCATAAGCCCCTGAAGATATTCGATAATCTCTTTCCTCCTATTCTCAGACTGTGCATCAGGCTGAATAATAGACAGTATCTGCTGAGCTGTCCTTTCACACACCTGCCATCTTCTGGTATCAATTGATTGAGGATGCAGGTCATTGTTAGAGCTTGATGAAGATGAAGATGAAAATGATGAAGGAAGTGAAGAGCGTAATTGTTGGATATCCATCGTGTCCAAAAAACTGCGAACTTTATCCCTGAAAATCAAAGAATTATCAAACACTAAACCAACAGAAACAGAGCTAAACAAATGCACACGATCATGAACGATACATCAATTTTTACAGAGCAAGATTTAAAAATAAAATAAAAATTAGCTTTATGAAGCACAGCAGATACATTTGAAACACGTGCCCAAAAAATAATACTTAAAATCAAAGAAAGAAAGAAAAAAAGACAACTATAGCAGTAAGGGGAACATAATGTGAGCAAGGGAAAATCTACGAATCAAAAAAATTACAGCTTAAACTGAAATACTAATGAAACACTGCCACTTCTGACCAAAATGTTGATGGCTATGTAGTTTACCTTATAACACCCCCCCCCACCCCAATCCCCTCTCTCTTTTCCTCCCTTCTCTCCTCTACTCTTGAAATTTGTTGATTAGATAGCAGGAATGGAAGGACGTTCGTAAAATTTAAAAGGAGAAAAGCAGAAATTGAAAAGGCATAATGTGCTTGAAGAAATCTGAAGTTTATCAAAATTAACAGCTACACATGGTGAAACTATGAATAGACGAGAAACTAAAATATCAGGAAGATCATAAATGGAGTAGTTTTGCTGAACGGTCATGATGAAGTCAAACCAAACAAAATAGAAACGCATATGTCAAAATTTCCACCTTTTGCGAGAAAGGTCTCTGCTCTTGTTAAAAAGGAAGGAATCCATAATGGAAGTGTGAATACTACCACAAATAAACAAAACTTTTATGGTAGTAAATATCACTCATGGAAATAAAATCACAAAGATCAAGCAAAGAAAAATAATTAATTTTCAGAATGCATTTGATAGCTCACTCAGCAGTCAGCACTATGATTCCATAAATGCAATCTAAGCTGCATTAAAATTTTCTTTTCCTTATTTACTACCTTAGTCAACCTTCTAATATATATTGAATTTGCTTGAATATGAAGCTCCACATCAGTGCGTACAGAACTAGACGTTTCATTGCGGTTCACTCTACTTTTTCTCACAACAAACATCAGCCTTTTACATTTACGTTTCTTCTTGTTGAGGACAAAGCATAGAAAAATCCTCATTGTGCGTTGGCATTTATTTATTGCCATTTACGTTATATGTTTAGATGAAATTGATGTTAATGACCAACTGAAATTAACAATCAAAGCCTTAGAGCATTTTAAGGACACATGAAATTTTTAAAATTTGTCAAATTAGATATATGCAAACAAAAATTATAGGATAAATCATAAGCTCATCAAGTTCTTAGCACAAATTAGCATAAGAGGCTTAGCCACACAGCTTAGATTCCGAAAAACAGTCTAAAAGGTCTTCTAACATGAAAGTAGACCGTGAACATTTTTTTCTAGTTAAAAAAAGAGTTGAGTTTTACATCATAGTGCTATACTATACATTACCTCAGACATTTCTTATAGTACTCCCAAAAAAACTAAAACCCCATTTGGTACAAAGCTTATCGAAGTGCTTTTAGCTTATTGATTAACTTTTATACTACCTCTGGTTCAGGTTATTTGCAACACTTTCCATAAGGAAGGTTCACATTATTTGCAACCAATTTACTTTTTTCCTATTGTATTAAGTCAATGGAAATTACCATAGGATCCCCAACTAAAGTATCCCTTGTCCCCACTTCACTAATTTGTTAAGCCCTCTTTTTATTTTCTCTTTCCTTCCTTCCTAATCACTTGTCCCCACTTCTCTAAGTTGTCATTAATTAAGAAAAGGAGAATGTGCAATTCAAAGAGTTGTAAATGACTTGGAATAGAGGTAGTATAAACAGCTAATGCAAGCATCTATTCAAATTAACTCGTGCAAACAATGCAGCTCTAACCAAAGCAGCTAAATCAATCATTTTACATCCAACATCTACTGGCTGTTTTCAAACACAACAAAACCTCACTAACAAATTGCATCCTCAGCCTCATATAACACTCTTTTTCAACACCATGAGAAGTTCCAATCAGACAAAAAAGGTGTTCAAACTTGAAGTAGCCACCGGTACAAAACTTTTATGACAAATAATCACAATGCAAAATTCTAATGCAATTTCAATCTAATGCATTTGATAATCATAAATATGTTAATTGTTAAGAAGAACAAAAATGGATTAATATCAAGGAAATCTTATTTTCCTTAGTGCAAATATTGGAAATATTACTGAAGATAAAGCCATAAATAATTAGGTTCGTGTATACAAGTGATGCAACTGACACAAAAGCATTGAATTCAAAACAAGAGTAGTAGACCAGAATTTGCTGTATAGAGCCAAACAACTCTCATATTCTTCTATTTACATTGAAATTATAGAAGTTGTAATATGATTCTAAATTTTGGAAAAATTGACTAAAACAAAAAACCACCTTTGGCTCATCCGATTTTAAAAGATCCACCTTTTTATTAACATACAGCAAACCCACCTTAAATACACATCTCCCCAAAAAAGATCAGGTGACCTAAAACCTAATGAATAGGTAAACTGATGATTTTGAGTCCCTTTGAAGTGTTTGGTTTGCATATTTTATTCACTCATTACCCCATATTTCAGTTTTACTTTCCCTATTTCCACCTCTGCCTTCAAAGGCACCCTCTCCAACTCCTCCCTTACCTCATCACGTGCCCCCCACCCTCTCCTCTCTCTTCTTCATCCAACCAATCTGCAAATCCCCATTGAACTTCAACCTTCCAACTCTGAAAATAAATCATCCCTCTCCCTTAACACCACCCTCATCACCTCCTCCAACCGCTTCTCCACCTCCTCACTCTCTGTCCTCGCCGCCGCCACTACCTACGCCTACACATAAATACCACGTACCTCCAACTCGCCCCCTCAACAATTCCCCCTCCGAATTAAACTCAGCCTCGCCACCTCCACCCTCGTTCAAAATTTTGAAGACACAAACATCATGTAGATGTGTATCATGACTACCACCAACACCACCAAAACGCATTAACAAAGAATCAAATTGATTTTACAAACAATATATTGTGTAGTTATTGAGCAAAAACCATAATTAATTACTAATTAGGAAAAGGAAAAGTTGGGTTGAAGTTTCACCACTTTCACGGGTTTGTTTGAAATTGAGTTTTTGGTTTTGTTTGAATTTTGTGATTGAATTTTTTGGGTTTGTTTGTGATTGGTGAACCATATTTTTTGGGTGTTGATTGATTGAAGTTGAAATAAACCGATAATGTAGTTGCAAAGGTAATTGGCAATAGTGGTAGTTTAAAATTGGGTATGTTGGTAGTGGCAGTGGGTGATTGTGAAAATATGGTGGTAGTGGTAGTAGTAGTTTGAGGTGACTGGTTGTGAAAGTATGGTGGTAATGGTAGTTTGAGGTGATGGCGCCATGGCGATGGCAATGGGTGGTCGTAAAGTTTGGAGGTGGCAGACCGATGAACGTGGGTAGTCACAAAGGTTGAAGGTTATGTTGGAGTGGTGTAGTGGTGGTGGTTTGAGTGGTGAATTTTATTTTCTATCATTATAAAATTTTATTTTTAGAACAAAATTGTTAGTAGGTTATAATAACCACTAATAATAGGCTAAAATGAAAAGGGTCCATTTTGGTAATATGGGTATTTAAGGTCGGTTTGTTGTATGTTAATCAAAAGGTGAGCCAAAGGTGGGTTTTTTGTTTGTCGATTTTTCTTTATAATTTGGTAGGGTCACTAACAATATGATTGAACTCCAATCCAATAGTTAAACAATTTTACATATTTTACGTACCCATGAGTGATTAGTTCTAATTCTTTATAGCTCACTAGCCTCACGCCCTTTTCTCGTCATGTTTTCGGTTCTTCATCACCGAACGAAACAACTTTTTACACAATAGAGCTTACTTAACCTAATTTAACTTAACTTGAAGATAAATCATTTTTGGTTGAATAGAGCTCATTTTTCTTAACTAACTTCATTGCACACAACTAAACTTATATTTACTTACTAGCATCAGTTATTACTTATTGCAACAACTACTCCCTATGTCCACCATACTTGCTAAATAGCAAAATGGCACAAGTTTTAAATAGCTCTTATCACTCTGTGGGTCTGTTTGGTAGGGTGTAAAACAATTTTGGATAAAAATAGTTTTTTCATGGAAAAACTTTTACATTCCATGAAGAATTTCCATTATTAGGTTGTATGTAAAATGATTTACATTTTAAACGTTTTTGATTGTTTGGTTGAATGAAAAATCTATTATTCCAGTTGTGGGGGAAAATGTTTACCTTCCAATTGTGATGGAAAATGTTTTCCTCCCAATTTTTGGGGAAAATGTTTTTAACATAAAAATGGTTTTCCACCCCAAGTTTTAAATTTTAATATTTCATTCTAAACCAAACAATGTAAAAAAATGGGAAAACAATTTTAAGGGAAAACGTCCCTACCAAACGGATCCTTTACTAATCTTCAATGTTAGGAATTAATAATTCACCTTAAATCTTCAACAAATCAACTTTTGTATAGGGACTTGTGATCATTAGCAACTATATAAATATAGGCACATAAATAAGAATCTACATTTTGCAATTACATTTTAATGGTTGTTGAACTCAAAAAAACCCTCTCACTGTTCATATACAGAGTAATAGAAATGGTTGCAATTTTACCTTCAACATGTTTGAAAATACTCAACAAAACAACCTAGATGAAAAGAAGACCATATTCTAATTGCTCCGAAAATGAAGGAAAATTAAGCAAGACAGGTATATCTTAACACAAGAGACATAAGATGAGCAGAGAATGCAGTCTCTAAACAAGCACTCCCAATAGTACTTTGATAGATTGATAGATCTAGGCATCATGATAGATGAACTTAAATCTGCACTCCTAAGAAACCCTTATGTACAATGTAACCCTTAGGGAAATTGATGTCCACATTGAATCCAGGATAAAACTCATATCATAAGGAATTCCTGAGTATCTTTCTCCCATCAAATTTCAATTGTCAGCATGTCAAAGTGCCAAACCCTATCAACTATACAACACACTCACTTGAGCTCACATAAACACCATATCAATCATACAACACATACACTCTCGCGAAAAACCCACACTTCCACACACACCATAAGAGTACAATTTTATACAGTAAACTCACTGCCACGCGCGCGCACACACACATACACACACCACAACAGTAAAGTACATGTAAATTAATGAGCAATGCTGAAGGATGTTAACAATAAGAAAAGGGTAATAAATATATTCATTTTTCAGACAAAAGGGTAATACTAACCAAGTGTTAGACATTTTTATCTGCAATGGAGTATCTGATTAAGCAATGCTAGAGAATCTGATGACAAAACTTCACTGATTCCTCCAACAGTATGTAGCTGAAACAGATAACACAACAGCATTATTCACAAAACCAAGTAAACAATTAATAAAAATAAAATCTTCTTTACAACAAAAAACACCAATTATCATAATTAGCAACATGGGTATTTCAAAAAAATAAAATAAACAAATTAATAAAACTAAGTAAAGGGTATTTAGTGTTCAATTTACCCATAAAAAACCCTAAGTAGAAATCCAGAAAATGAAAAAGCTTCCACATTTGGAAGTACCCTTGTAATTGAACAAAAATTATAATGAAAAAATTGGTTTTTCAGCATAATTTCAAACAACCCAAAATCAGAAATGGAGAAATCCCAAAACCCATTATAATATTTAATAATAGTGCATAATATTATCAAGAATATTATGTTTAAAATAATAATGAAATAAAAAATACATGGGTAATTCAATATCATGTCTAATAAATTAAAAATCTTTTCAAAAAATAGGAAGATCAGAAATAATAATAAGGGAATTTTCCTAAGATTAAGTAAATCAGCAAGCATATTTTTCAATTTTAATTGACCCTAATTTGGAAAATTTAAGAAAGATCAATAACATTGAAATCTGCCATAATTAGATGCAGTTTCTATTTTAAAAACCCTAGTTTGAATAAGAAACAAGCAACTGAGTTGCATAATGGTGAAACTGTGAAAAAGAAAACGAAATTTTTGTTTTTATTTTTATTTTTTTTTAATTTCTAATGCAAGAAATTAGAAAGCTTTTGCTTCAATTTGACTATAATTATGTTAGTAGTGGACTAAGTTTCACCATCAATTTTCTTAATTTCTAATTATGGAGTTTGGTGGGATGTTTGGTTTGATGTAGACAACATTTGATCTTGCATTGGGGTCTTAGGTTTCTTCATGTCATGTATCGATTGCCTCAACTATTTAAGACTTGTTTATCCCGACTTATTTTCAATTCGATTATTCTAATTAATTTAGTTCAGTTTAGCTTTTATTTTATTTTGCTAATTTTTATTTTGCTAATTTATTTATTCCTAAGATTATTTGTTTATAATAAATTATTTGTTCATAATATTATTATTATTATATATAAATTAGTTTATAATTTCACCAAAAAAAAATGTTATGGAACTACCGTTAAGAAAATAAAACAAATAATATAAGTGGATTGTCATTCACAAAAATATGAATGTATCACATAAGTGGATTACCATTCATAATGAAACCACTACATATAGGAATTGTATTACTGATTTTTGTTTCATAAAATATAAATTACCGATTAAGAATTTTTTTTTTTTTTGTTTCATAATTAGTGGTTGATTAATTTTGAAATTATTCCTATGTCATTACTCCATAGTTAAAAAAACAATAATGATAGTTAATTATAGTTAAAAATCAATAATTATAGTTAATCATAATTAAAAATCAATGATCCATAAAAATCATATTTGAAAATCATTACTCTATTAATAATACATAGTTAAAAATCATTAATTTATACTAAAAATTTTTAGCTCAGTTCAGTTGTTTTTAGTAAATGTAGAAAGGCCCTCATTAGAGCATGATTAATGCTGAGGAAATCATTTCCTTTCCCATTTTCTCTCTCCTCCTCTTTTATTGACATATCACAAATTTTTTCTCCACTTCACTACCCACTATCTTCATCCTTTTACTCATCCTTCTCCTTTTATTTTTGAAAAATGGTGATTCTTTTCCATTTTCTCTCTATTTCTAACAGGGCCTACATTTTAGATTATAAAACAAAAGGAAATTAAATAAAGCATTCATTTCATATGAGATTGGGCTTACAAATTGCAATTATTTGCACACAAAACGAGGCAAAGAGTGCTCTTAGAAGAAAAGGAAATAAGACATTTCTTTTACTAAGTGTATTCTTTTCCATTTTTCTACAATGATGAGGATGATAAAAGGGATCAGGGAAAGGAATGGGAAATGACCTATTGTTCATGCTCTTACATCTATGATTTCTTGCTTCAACCTTTTGGTAGGCAATTTTATCGAGGAGACTGAAATTCATCACCACAACAAATACTTTGTATAAACTATACATGTTTCAAATTACTTTTAACAGTTAAATACTTCTCCTTTTTATTTTATGTAAAATTGTTATAGATAATTTGAAACAAATGTGGTGCAATAATATATAAATGTAAATACTACATATTATAATTATCTATTACACTAATAAACATATGATTTAATCGTTCATTTTCAAATTAATTCCATCATGGCGGGGATCTAGCAAGATTCTGCCAAAAAGATTGGTCTCAATATTAAAAAAATAAAAATTATTTATTATTTAAAATATTCAGTATTTAGTGGAGCGAGGTACTATACAATTGATGGTATAATGTACAAGCTCGATTTTATTTCTGTAGTATTTCATTCAAATATTTTGAAAGATGCATCAAGCTATGTAGAACATTTCAATCTCCATGATCATTAATGCTTGAATTTAATAATTAATAAAGTTGATGACTCTTGGCCAATTGAGGGACAAGTATTCAAGAATAGGTGGTCACTAGACAAGCACTAAGCCTACAGCTTCATCCTATTTTTTAATTACTTTTTTGTGTATGGGAGCCACAAAGGTAGTAATGAGATTCAATCCTTGAATCACCCGTGACCGAAAAGAAAGTTTTACCTACTTGAGCTACCTCTTACTCTCATTTTAAATGATGGTATGAGGAATGTGTTTGTATCTTATATTTCCTTCTTTTTTCCTTTTTTTTTTTTTTGTGAGGGGTGGGGGGACTTAGCGGCTCTCCTTTACATCTAAAATTATTAGATAATTTGTATGATCAAATTTTTTAGTTCAAAAACTCTCCTTTACATCTAAAATTATTAGATAATTTGTATGATCAAAATTTTTAGTTTAAAAACTATATATATAGTTGATCTTTTGTAAAACACAAGATAAAAATAATAATTTTTTGTTTTAAATTTATTTTCTTATATTGGGGGGGAGGAAATTCTTATATCTCAATTATATAAATACACAAGGAAAATGGAGAATATATGGCGTTCATGCATTGTCTACATTTAGACTATCACACTACCCATGGTAAATCATTGATTACTCTTAACTGTGTGAGAGTAATTCTAACAACTATAGACTAAAAGACCTAACTAAACAAGCAAATATTGAAAAAAGAAAGTCAATATGCATTCGATTTTAATATCAACTCAAAGTTCAATTTATTTTATTTTATATTTATTCAGTTTATGCTAAAGTTCCATTTTTTATTTAACCTCCCGAATCGGTGTTAAAGTTTGGTAAGAAATTTTGACTTATTTAATCAAAGTACTTAAGATTATGTCAAAATAATGTTGTCAATCTCATTTTTTATTAATGATTTTGATTTAATTATTTTCAATAGATTTTTGAATGCTCTATATCACTCAATCTTGCACGTATATAATGAGAATTTAATATTTTCCTTTAATCTCAATTTCTCACAACATACCACTTTGATAAGTATTTTAAGGGAGAAATTTGAGATTGTAAGTAGGGGTGTTCAATCGGATCGATCCAATCCGATCCGAAAGGTCGGATAAAATGCGATCCGTATCCGATTTGGACCAAATCGGATATTCAATCTGGAATATTTGAATTAATGTCAGATCGGATAATCGAATATCCGATAATCTAAAAATATATGTATAAAGTAAAAAATTATTTTGAAAATACTACAAAACTACTATATTCAATGAAATAATCTGATCCGAAATTGGCCGATCTGATTCGTGATCTGACTGATCCGATCCAAGAAGTCTAGTTTTTCAAGTGTTTTGGATATTTCGGGTATCCGACAATGAAAAGGTGTGATCTGTATTCAATCTAATAAGTGTCGGATATCCGATCTGAAATATCCGAAACCAAAAATTTATAAAAATTATCCGACTTTCTCGGATCACGGATCGGGTCGCTCAAACCAGATTATTTTGAACAACCCTAATTGTAAGTGAGCAATTGAATTAAGAAGCTTTTAACACAAGCAACAAAACCCCTAAATTTATTTTGATTAACTTGCTTGTTTATGTCTTCAAAGATCTTCTTTAAAATGAAGTGGTATGTTGCGAGCATGTGTGAGCACAGGAAATAATTTCCTTATGTTTTCTCTCGCCTCAAATAAAGTCAAATTTATAATTATGAATTTATAATGTCCTAGATAAGTGGGAGAAATCTATAAGCATCCACCTTAATTCAATGTGAATAGATCTTGGCATGTTGGATCATTGGAAGATTATAGAAAGAAGTCTTACCTATATGGGTGATGGACCAAGTCAGTCTTTCCATCAAACCGACTCACATAATCTATTAGGAACTTTCAAGCAAAAAATTGTAATTTTGACTATTAAACCATTATACCTCTGTAATAACTCTCAAGATTATCATATTAACAATTATGAATTTAGAGTGAAAAAGTTGCAAAAAAAAAAATGTTAAAAGTTTCCGTTATGAGACCATCTAACATAAAAATTGAATGGATATATGATGAATCTTGGGTTGTACCAACACTTTTCAGCCTCACCCCATACATTTAGTTAAAAGCTTTGACTAGACATTAAGATATCATGTTTTATGTATGATAGGAAGCACTTCGAAGTAAAATTAAAAAAAAAAAAAATCGATTATTCTAGTATTCATTTTTGGGTGGTGTGTTAAGAGCCGCAAGGACATGTGATAAGAATCAATCTCAAGATTTCCTAGAATTGGGAGAGATGCCATAAACAATCAAGTTATTCCAATCCACACCCCCATCGAGTATTCAATTTGGAGAAATACAATTAATTTATTGATGTATTAATTAAGTGAATTATAACACAAATCGGAAAGAAATAAATTTATTAACTCACCTAAAAGACACAAATCAAGAAAAAGAGGAAAGAATAGGTATTGGGTGAGTCCGATTCACAAAATTTTGGTGATTTCGGCCTAACCCGATTATAAATCTCACCTTCTCGTCTTCCCCTTTCGTGACTCTTTCACCTATGGCGTCCTTTTCCTATCAAATTTCGATGACCTTTTGTCGTCCACAACTAGAAACCGCACTTGCGTTTGTGTAGCAAAACTTGAATTTCAATTTCTAGAACTCGCGTTATATGAGTTTTTTAGAGAGATGTTTGCTACTTTTGGGCCTTCAACGATATAGCTTTACATTAGGAAACGCCTGCAACATCACTAGAAAAGTGAAAAACAAGTTGAAATGAGATCAAAAAACGATATTCTTGATTTTATATAAAGTTTTAAAACTGATTACTACCCGGACCCAAAAGGTATCAAAAATTAATTCTTGATTTTATATCAAATCCTTTTCAATTTGCTGCATTTCGGGTGTGGGTTGTGTGCTTTTCAAGTTAACAAACCAAAGAGAAGAGCATTACGTTTCAGTTTTTTATGGGTTTATGTCGGAGAAGATAAATATGTTAGCAAGGTGAAAATGAAACTGATGTTTGAGAGAAAAAGATGAAAGGCGTGGTCTAATTTCACCTTTTTATTTTAGGCCAAAAAAATATAATGTGATAATAATCATATTAGGCTGATTATATCATTTATAATATAAAAAAAAATTGCTTAGACAAGTTGAACTATACAAGGCTTAGCTTGGGAATGGGAATCCAGACCATATCCGATCCATAAGAAAGATTTGTTCCTACTAAGAAAGAGGATAATTAACATATGAATTCCTTTTTCAAAAGGCGCGCTGGCTCCAGGTCATAGTCAAGTTTTAAGTTAAATTCAACAAATTAATTTGATTCAAAGTTAGATCTCGAAAGCAAATCAAAGATCAGATTACTAATTATGCACATTTGCACCCAACTCCTATCCAATGTCATGCATACCTAATCTTCCTTTCGCAATTGGACATTATAAGCACTTTACACACACACATGCCATAATTTAGGGGTGTGCACCAATCCTGTATCAAGCCTGGACATACCTATTACACCGATGGACCAGATTTTTGGAACTTTATAAATCATACCAGACCTCAAAATTTCACATCCGGACCAACATGGACCTAATGGATCTGATGTGAGAATTTTGTCAATTTTATTATTATTTTTTTAATTTGCATCTTATAAATAATAAGTACAGTATCAAATATAATTGTACATCAAACATAATCAAACTCTATAATTTAACTAGGAAAAAACATTTACACACATTAAAATATAACATAACTTTTAAAAAATTTGTATTCTTATTACGGTAACAAGTCCAACAAGTCTGGACATGAATTTTCCAGACTTAGACCAAACCAAGGGCCCTGAATCACCAAATTCCATGGACAGGGGACCTAACTTTGAATCTCTGGGTTTAGTCCATTTCGATCCAAATTCCAGTCTTGAATGTGCACATCCCTAGACATAATATATATCTCGGAAAAAAAAAATCTTCAAAAACTAAAACACTTGATTGACATTAATATTGCATCACCAATGTACACATGTAGACTTGTTAATCAATATTTTCCACCTAATTTTTGTAACTTGCTTAAAAAGTTTGTTTTTTTTTCTTTTTTTTTACACATTCTTCTTCTTCTTAGCTTCTTCGTTCTCTACTTATATTATCCTTGTATCCTCTTATCATCATCATCATAATCAAAACCTTAATCCTTAAAAGATGGTGTCGATTGTATGATGAACTAATACTCTCGTAATGTCATCCACATAAATCCTTCTTATCTAGTCATTCCTATCCTTGTCTCCCCTATGAAACACCTATTTATTGGAACTCATCTTATCTACATTTTAATTATCTTTATCTCCCATTCGTAGAAAAAGAGACTTATATATGATGATTATCTTCAAGATAATAAGAAAGTTAACGATAGTGTCATGATTAAGATATTGTACGTGATACTTTCAATTAGTAATTTTCATTTACTATTTCTAACAAAAAATCATTTGTATTTTGCACTAGCCACTTTTCATATTTTATTTGGTGATTATCCTTGTTGATTTTGCAAGACCCAAGTCCTCTACAATCGTACTCTCAATGGTTCGTACATATATGTGTGTGACCTTGGCCGGTTTGGAATTTGGCGACGTAATAAAAGTTTATGGATGATCATCAAGCTGCAATGATTGGAAAGAAAATTAACGGATTTAATTTTAATGTGATAGATTTCATGGCGTACAAAAACACTTTTTTAACAAGAAAACTAGCATTTGGCCTGGATGGTGCACCAGGGATATGTGCGAAAAATCAAACAATTTGAAATTTGATGTTTACTTCGCATTTTACTAAAATAATTACAACTTTACACAATTAATAAACATAACTTTACCAATGTATGCATGATAATCAGATTGAATAAATGCTGGTGAGAAAATAGTTCGATTCGTATTTAGTCACCACATGGTCATAAGTTATTTTGGAAATAATTTGGTAATAGAATAAGAAAGTGAATTAATGAATGCAAGTGAAGAAACAAATTCATATTTATGAGTTTTAATTCTTATTAAGTGAAAAAAAATTCTTCTATAGCTTTGTGAGTTTGTGGTTTGAATTATAATCTACAAATGCAGGATAGGGTTTGAGCCTTGTTTTTTTTTTTTTTTAATAATGTAAGTATTCTAATGTTTGGTAAAATTTGCCACGTCATCGCACATGTGGCGCCATGTCATAGATATCAAGAAGTGACACATGGGGGATGGCTAAAGCTCTGCTTGACATTTTAATATATAGTACTAATTGATTGACAAGAAAATTATCCTTTTATTTTATCTGTTGTGGCATAAAATTCGTTGAGAGTTTTCGTCATTATATACTACAACAATTTTTTATTTTCATTGAACAATAATAACAGAAAGCATAATTGTTATTTTTTTCGTTATATTTCAAAAGCAAATTTCGTGTAACTTGAGCTTTCATATAGGATTGAAATATTGTTTTTTGAATAGTGAGTACATATATGCCTCAAAATGATCCACTTTAATTATTTCTTCGTTATACTTGTTAAAGTTCAAACATCTCTAACACAAAGTTGAGAATTCGTAAGAAAATCGTCAATACAAAGTAATTTTATATTGCTGTTAGTTGATAATAATAAATTTTATAAATAACAATATAAACCAAGTACTCACATCATCTTTTTTCAGTTGCTACTTCCACCTTTTCACACCTCCCAAGATGCAACTTAATTTATATTTCGAGTTTTATATAATAAAAAATTATAAAAAAAAATATATATTTGGAATATATATATATATACATTAATGCGAATTAAACAAAATCTCATATGATCAAATATGTTTTTCTTTACGCACTGGACACTAATATAAGTCAAAAATGTGGGTAGTGTCATAACTCCAAATGTAGCAAGTAAAATAACTTAGAGTATTTATGAGTCATAAAGTCAAGTGTAGGGGTAGGGTGTGCATAACCTGGAACAGACCTAACTGGTCCAACGATTCTAGGCTACGAAAAAAGCGATTCTAGGTTTCTAATCTAGTTTAATCCAAGAACCAAAATTTTTAGTAAGGACTGGTTGGATATATATAATTTATTGAATATTAATAATAGTTTTTTTGTCAATAACTACCTAGAGGTTTAGTGTTTTTGTGAACAACTACCTACAAATAAATTACACAACTACCTACATGTTTCAATTTTTTTTTGTGAAACACTTCCAACTAACGTTTTCCATCCAAATTAAACTTTAGTGGGCCCCACCTTTTACGTTTCCCTTCCAATTTTGTATGGTTATTGTATGAAATTACTGAAATGCCTCTTAATTAATAAAAGAGAGATTTAACTCTTCTCTTCTCAATTAAGTCATTCAATATTGAACCCACACCAAAAAAAAAAGAAATAAGTCATTCAACTTTCATTCATTTGTCAATCATAAAATCCTAATCTCAATTCAATCCTTACTTCAACTCCTAATTAACCAAATCAGAATGCTTAAACTGTAGTTTGCGGGAGTTTTTAAATTGAAGAATCCCAAAATTGTGTAGTTGTTTCGCAAGAGCTTGAAGGTGAAGAAGAAGAAGAAGAAGATGAAGAAGAAGAAGAAGAAGAAGAAGAAGAAGAAGAAGAAGAAGAAGAAGAAGAAGAAGAAGAAGAAGAAGAAGAAGAAGAAGAAGAAGAAGAAGAAGTGACCATTGCAAATGAAATGAATGGTTGAAATTGGGGGAAAATCGATTTTATAGGGAGGGAAAGGTAAAAGGTGGGACCCACTAACGTTCTATTTGAATGAAAAACGTTAGATGGTAGTGTTTCACACAAAAAAATGAAACATGTAGGTAGTTGTGTAATTTTTTTTGGAATGTAGGTAGTTGTTCACAAAAACACTAAACATGTAGGTAGTTGTTGACAAAAAAAAAGCTTAATAATAATAGGGGTATGCAAAAGTTTTCGATTTTGAAAATCCGGTCTGGTTTTTTGAAATTCGGAAAAATCAGATGCATGCCAGATCAAAATTTATAAAATTTGGATTTCGAATTTTTAAGGAAAACAAAAACCGCAAAACTGAATATTTGGTTTTTCAATCCAATTTTTTAAATGGATAATGAAGCGTTTTATAAGAGATTTGATTAAAAAAATCCAGATCCGGAACTCCAATTTTTCTGGAACGGATACAAAATAAGATTTTGTGATTCCGAAAATTCGCATATCCGGAATTATGCATCGATAAAATTCCGATATTCGGTTTTGTACACCCCTAAATAATAATTCTCCCTCCATTGCATTTTATCTTTTATGTTTTTTTTTTACTTTTGTATATGAACTAGTATTTGGCTCGGGCGTTGCCCATGGTAATTTTGGTGTTAAAGAATTCAAAAGTGTTTGCAGAGGAGTATGTGAGTTGCCATGTTTTGGTATTATTATCAAGAACTACATAAACATGTGGGTGGGTGGAAGTGAATTGTCTTTTACTCTATTCCCCTATTTCACACATAAAGGTTAAAGCTCCCGCCGAATCCAAAATGTAACATCTACGGCTCTTTTATCAAACTAAAAAATTAATTTCATAGTATTTCATTGTTCGTTCTAACATAAAATCAATAAAACTCACCTCTAAAGTAGGAGTACAGAGTATTTCAATTTACAATGAATACAACAATAATACACGGTTCAAACATAAAAAATAAAAATGCCCCAGAAAAATAAACATAGTAGTCAAACTGCATCATTGATAATAAAGAGTTCATACTAAAAAATGTTCAACATAAGCAAGTAAATCAATGAAACTCACATGCAAAGTAGAAGTATACTACACTAAGGAATAAAATCGAACAATTAGTGGGCACGACAAATTTTCAAAGTCGAAACAAATCCAAGAGAAAAGTAAACTACCTCCAAATTGGTTTTGTTTTAACGGAGGAATGCAATTTAAGGATTGAGGGTGATGTAAACATCTCTCTCAATATTGATTACGAATTGTTGGACAACTAATAATTCAAATAATTCTAAGGAGCACTTATACATGGAGTTGGAGAAGAAGGTTAAATAGTAAAGAAGAATCAGTTAAAGACAATGTTGATTAGAGGAGACTATTAAAAAATAGAATCCCATATTTCCATTGGAGGAATTCAATTGTGGTTGGTTTAGGTGAGGAAGAAGAAATGACCACTATTCCACACCGTACCAAACCGTTATTAATTTCTTCTCGTGTGTGATTTCTTTGGTCCCTTTAGTTTCTTTCTTTTCGAGTAATTTATTTTAAATATAATTATATGTGCTAGCTTGACATCTCCAATGCTAGACTTAGATTCATGACTAGACTATTTTGTTGTCGGAGTTCATGACTAGACTCTTTTGTTGTCAAAATGATAAGCTCGGTGGGATCAAATTGAAGGAGTCACCATTCAAAGTTGCATCGAAGATGAAGTAGCAATCACCTTCTTCATGATAAAGTGGCCAATCATAATGGAGTCCTTATCATAGTACACCTTGTACTCTTCCCATTCATCAGGGTAACATCCATATGGGAGTCAGAACCTAGGAGGATAGGAAGGGATTGGTACCACTGTAGGAATGGGGTTGGATTCGGTGAGATGTTGGTAGCATAATTACATTAATGACTTATATATAGCTCAATTGCTTTTGTTGTCATATTCTACCTCCAGGACTCGGGTTTATGTCTTGGTACAACCATTTTTTTTTACATGTACTGTCATGTTGTTTTCCATGTAACACCATGTAATGTACGTGACATGTGGCAACGCCCCATGACGGATTGTCATACTAATCTTGGCCTTTTAATTAATATTAAGAGATTGATTGGTTATGGAGAATTTATACTTAGATAAAATATAGTGAAATTACTTAGAAGTTGTACCCTTTTTTTTAAATGTGTTTGGTAACTAATGTAAAGGGAAGGTATGGTGAGAAGTGAAACTATGGAAGATAGAGTTGATAGAATAGGAGAGAAAATGAGAATTTTGAGGAGAAACTAATGCGTGATAAAGATGGGAAAATAAGAGTAATTTTTTCAGAAGAATGAAACAAACGTTGTTTTGCTTAGTTTTCCCTCATGATGTACTTTTGAGGGAAAAACTGTGAAAAAAAAAAAAAGCAAAATATATGTAGATGATTTCCACACATTTTCTCAAATTTACTTTTCCGCATTTTTCTATTTTGACAACCAAACAACTTTAAAGGAATCATATCTTATATACCATTTCACTCACACTAATACACAGAAAGACACTTTCATTGGCAAAAAAAGGTACTCCCTTCGTTCCTTGAAGATCCTACCAGTTACTATTCATACGCTTCCCAATGCATGTTTTATAACGTTTACATATTTGGTTATACATGTATAAAAATTGTAACAATTGAATATTAATAATGCACTTATTAACACGAATCAAACAAGACCCCACATGACTATATTTTTTCTTATACATCAATAGTTATTTATAAGAATCTCTTCATTTGTGAATAGTTAAAAAAACACAACTGGCATCATCTTCAAGGAACGGAGGGACTAATATTAAAGTTAAACTTTTGGTATTCACCCAAGCAAAATCAAACAACTAATCAAAATAATTTTAGCATTTTTATTAACCAATCAATAACCTACATGTGGATTATGCGAAGAAAAAAAAGTAAAAAATAGAAGGGAACATAAATCAAAACATTAAAAATAAAGTGAAATGAAGATTAGAGAGTTTTAATTATATAGATTAATGTAGATTTTTAATATATATAATATATATAGTGTTTTTTATTTAAAATATTATTTTTGTGTTTATATTTTATATATTACAAGATTAGAAGCGCATGCAATGCGTGCACAGCCGCACACAATATTAAATATGCATACTGTTCAAGGTAAATTACAATTTTGAGAGAAATAAAAAATTCTCACATATGATATAATTCTTATAATAAATTTTTTTTGCAATTTATTTTTTTTTATTTTGAGAAATATATATTTTATCAATTAAAAAAAGGCTAATCTAAAGTTAGTTATTAGAGTTTATTGATTATAATTATTTTTCTTCTCAAGTATAAAATTAATAATTAAAAAGTGAGGAGGGGTTTTTTTGGTCAAGTGAAATTTATCAATCAAAAACCCCTCTTTTCTTTAAATGTTATTATACTCCGTACATAGATATAGATTACATAATAATCTAGAGGTAGTTATTAAAGTTTATTGATTTTAACTATATTTCTTCAAAAGTACAAAATTAAATAATTAAAGAGAGAGGGATATTTTAATCAAGTGAAATTTATCAACCCAAAACGTCTCTCCTCTTTATATTACATAGATATTATTTTATGTTGTAGTTGGTAGTTGGTAGTGTATAACCCAAGTAATTTTTTTTTGTAGAAATTAAACTAATATAGAAATTTTTTTTTAAAGAAAATATTTGATAAAACTCAGTAACTCACAAAACCAATCCAAACCTAGACTGAACCAGAAAATTTAGGTTTGATCTTGTCGAAACTTGTTTGTTTTAGTTCGGTCTTAGACATGTGCACCATAAACACCTCTAGTAAAAGGGCAAAAATTATATTCAACAATAAAATGTATACATCAATAAATAATTACGAACATCAAATATCAATTCAATATAACAAAAGAATCAGGCTAATAATTAAAATCTCAAGTGACTAGTTTGTGATTATAGACACCCAGACGACCAAACCTATCCAAAGTCCAAACGCACAATAGCTCCACAAGTCCACATGACCCATATAAGTTATCAACCGAATAAAATCAAATACCCCAAATAATTAAAAAAAAAAAATCGCTTCAACGACCAATAACAGATTTTTGAGATAATCTCCCGCCAAATTTCTCAATCTTAAAAAAAAAAAAATGCCAATCCTTGTTCTTGCTTCAAGTCGAATTTCACCCACAATCAAACTCAAACCGAAATCCCACTCTTCAATCGACATCACGAATTACGAAACAGAAAGAAGTGTTCAATTCCAAGTGGGTAATTCCTTCTTTCGCCATGAAAGCTTCCCAGGCCGGGACCTAGGGGTGCTTTCTGCCGCTCATTACAAGCGTTCGAACCCCGAATTACGGGTCCTCGACGCAATGTGCGGTTGTGGGGTGCGCTCGCTTCGGTACTTAGCCGAATCAGGGGCTGATTTTGTGTTGGCTAACGACGCCAACGACGAAAACAGGGGATTAGTATTAGGAAATTTGGGTCAAATTCCAAGAAACTCAGATGGATCAAAGAAATGGGTATTGACCCATTCCGATGCGAATAGAGTAATGAGTGAGTGTTATTTACAAAGGGATTTCTTTGATTTTATTGATGTTGATTCGTTTGGGAGCGATTCGAGTTTTTTGAGGTCGGCTTTTAATGCTCTGAAATTGAATGGTTTAGCGTATGTTACTTCAACTGATGGGTTTACTTCAGGAGGTCATCGTCCTAATAAGTGAGTTTATTCATTCATATTTGAATTTTATTGTTTCTACCTATTTTAATTTGGGTGTTTAAAATGTGTGTCTAATGCATACCAACTGCTTGTGAAATAGTCTATGTGAATTTTAACATTATAAAATATTGTAGTTGTAGTATTAGTGCCTGTTTACTTCAGCACAAAATCAATTTAACTTAATTCAGCTCCAATCAGTTCAATTCAGATCGGCTCATCTCTTCTTTAAAATCCATAATGAAAACTTTCAGTTTAGTTTAGTTCAGCTCCAATCAGTTCAACCTTAATACATTTATATAGTCATAGTAGTGTAATATGCATCATAGCTTTTTAAAAATATGTTTGATGTATTTGGTTGACGTTTTCTATCTATTTGTGTGATTGATTGTTGTTCTCCAAAACTATAACTCGAAAGACTAAGGAGAACAGTTCAACAATGATTTTCGGTATTGCATTTATGCATTTGGAAAGTGCATATTGTGATGAATAGAACATGTTTTCATGTAAATATATATTTTTTGTCATGTGTATGAAACCAACAAGTAGTACTCATGTAATTAAGTAAGTTTAAAGTCGATAAGTAGCAACTAAAATGATTCAAATAGAATAATATATATATTTGGCTTGTGTAAACTTTATGGATAAAATGGAGAGAGGGATAAATTAAGAAAGTTGAGAAAATGGAATAATATAAGTTAAAGTTGGTCAATTTAGTGAGCTATCCAGGGAGGAAGGAGTGAAACTTATCAAACTGAAGATTTACCGTATAAATTAGCTTTTTAATCTGTTCAAACCTCTAAAAGCTCGTTAATAAGCTAAAAGCTTTGAACTTAATCTACTACGTATGACATGTATATACACTTAGGTCCTGTTCTCCTCAACTTATTTTTGCTGATTTGAACTTATTTTTATTGATCTAAACTTATTTTTGCCAAACTGAACTTATTTTTGCTGAACTGAACTTATTTTTGCTGAAATCATTAACAATTTATTAAGGATTGAAATTGATTTTTGCTGAACTGAACTTATTTAAGTAAAAATAAGACGAGGAGAACAGGGTCTTATTCTCCACTTTTGTTTTAACTTTGTTGCATAATTAACCTTTTATTTTTAATGTAAAAATCACCTATATCATATGTTTCTCTCAAAATATCATGCTAACTACAATGTACCATGCGCGTGTATATGCTGTTCTTTACATCCGTTGTGTCTGAACACATTACATAACCGTTCCGAGGAAACCATAACGTGTATTTGAAACATGAAAGAAAGAAAACCAGAAGCCACATATAATGGCCAAAAGGCCTAAAATGCGGCGGTAAATAATGAAACTGAAAACTGTAATTAGGTGACTTTAATTTGTCTTGTGCTACAAATACAATAATGCATGAGAACCATCAAAGGTTATGCTTCTTTCATGTGAAAAGCTTCTCACGAGTTCCTTCCTTACATCTTAAAAGACTGTTTTAGTAACTCCCTTCCTTAAATACATGGCAAAAGATAATCTTTTACACATTTTTGGTGAATGAGAGTTTGTTTAAAAGTTAACTAATAAGGAGTGTAAGTTTTTTTTGGTGTCATTGACGTTACGCTTGGAAAATATGAATTGACTAGATAATTAATATTAGCGGAATTTTCGGAGTTTCTTGTTTCTCTTTTGCACCAAAAAAAAAAAAAAAAATTAAATTTAATGAGGAAATAGTTTTAGAGGATGAAATATATGAAATAGATATTTACTGAATTAGCTAGCTACTTGTAGCAAAAGACTAGAAGAGAAGAGGTCAAATTGGTTGTTTTTGCCCCTACATTACAAGTTTAATATGACTTTTATTTCGAAGTTGACGAGTGTTGCTTAGTTAATCTATACTTTCACATGTTATGCTTATGCAATACTCTCTCATGATCACTTTCTTGCATTATAGAATAAAATGAAAGCTCAAATGCTAATTTGGATAATGAATAGTACTTAGACCCTGTTCTCCCCGTCTTATTTTTACTTATTTTCAGCAAAAATAAGTTCAGTTCAGCAAAAATAAATTTAGATCAGCAAAAATAAGTTCAGTTCAGCAAAATTAAGTTCACTTCAAAAAAAAACAAAAATCTATATGTATTATGCAAATTAATTTGTACATAGATATTTATATGTGCACATCTTTTTAAATGAGAAATTATGGTATAAAAACAGTAGAATATAATTTTAAAAATATTTAGGTAGCATTTTCAAAGAGAATATGTATTGTATGGAAATAATATGTAAAAAAAAATATTTACATATGATTTTATATTTTTGATGGAAAATTGGAAATATATTATTTTATATGAAAATAAATATATGTTAATATAGGTATATGATAACATTATAATACATGGAAACTATATGATACTAAAAAGAAAATGATAAAATATTGTGCATTCCTTTGTCCATAAGATTCTTGAAATTTGAGGGAAAAAATCAGATTATATATAATTTAGAGATTATAATAAATCAATTATTTTCACCTAAATAAAATTCAATTATATTATATAATTGCCCTGTAATTTTTAATTAGTATAAAACAAATACAGCAAAAATAAGTTCAGATCAGCAAAAATAAGTTCAGTTTAGCAAAAATAAGTTCAAATAAGCAAAAATAAGACGAGGAGAACAGGGCCTTAATTACTAGTCACAATCTATGAATTGTAATGAACTTATTCCCCCTAATTTGAAATTGTTAGAGTTAACCTTATCTCATTTTTAATAGTTCAAACAGACTTGATAATTGATAACTATTAAAACTATGTTTCAGTCGAAAATAATGAATCCTTAACTGGGCTTGTATATTTCTTGTTAGTTCTCTAGCTTCTTATGGAGCTTACATACGCCCAATGCCTTATGCAAATGAGATTGGCTTGAGAATGCTCATAGGTGGTGCTGTTAAAGATGCTTGTGTGATGGGATACACTGTCACCCCGCTCTTTTCGTATTACTCTTACCATGGACCTGTGTTTCGAGTTATGCTGAGAGTTAACCGTGGGAGGCTTCATGACTTTAGGTGATGTTTCACGAATAATAGTTTAAGTTAATCGAACCTTCAATAATTTGATTTGTGATTAAGAAAGAGCTAATTATTACTGGCTTTACTTTGATGGTAGGCATTATGGATTCATAAGTTACTGCCATAAGTGTGGAAATTCACAGGCATTTTCATGGGATGAGCTTGGCAAAATTTTCTGCTCCTACTGTAGTACAACCACTACTAAGGTATGGATAAGTTCTTGGAGCCCTCCTGAAGTTCTGAATGTGGCTCGTATAGTCTTAGTGCTTAGTACGTAAAACAACATTTCCACTGTCAGAAAATCTTGCTGTGCTAATGATGTATATTCTTGGAATCTGTTTGCCTGTAACACGTACGTGATCCCACTTGATTCATTAATCTGTCTCAAGATCAATAAATCCTTCTCTCCTATGCTTAGTGCCTGTGGACGTTCTGACACATAAATAGCGAACCATATAAATTTGTGTGTTAATTTTTCTTACATCATTTACAAGTTACAAAAAATGAACTACTTGTATTCTGTACGTAGTAATAGCAACTAACTTAAAGCAGTCTTATGGATAAACGGTTCTAAAACTAACCAACCTTAAGATCAATTGTAACTTTTCTTTCTCTTGTTTCATCTGCTCTTAAATTCATCCTCCAATTTTACTGTCCTCGTCTTGTAATAGCAATTTAATGAGAGCTTCAAATTCTCAGACCATTTTTTGAAGAGCTGATAGAGTGGTAGATTGGTAACCATTCGGCCCTTTCTACAGTACTTTGATACTTAAGTAACAACTGGTATTTCCAGAGCATATTACATAGCATCTACCTACATACTAATTACAGATTTACAGCTGTTATACTTGCTAACGACACTCAAACAAAGATCAAATGTAAATTGGGAGTGTATCAGAGTCTCTGTCTGCTTCATTGAAAAAGATTATTAGAGAAATGGTTCATTTTGCTACTCTTAAGGTGCATCTAGAATTGTGAGTTTGTGAATGAGCTTCTGTGCATCATGAATTGGAAAAACAAATAACCCTTTATTGTGTATTGCATAGAGTGTTTGACTTGCATCACATATTTATTATACACTTGATTGATTACGAGTATATATGACTCCATCTTCTGCTTTCAGCCCGGTTCACTTGTTGTCTCTGGACCTCTTTGGACTGGACCACTTCACAATGGTGCCTACCTAGCAGAGTTATTGGACATGGCACAGCAGTGGGGATGGATAGGGAATGGTGCAGGACTTGATTTGGAGAAACTTATTAGACTAATGATTGATGAAAGTGATCCAGAATTACCATTTGGCTACACCAAATTAGATGAGGTGTTTTAACTTGATCTACATAAAATGTGATAAAACTCTCGAAGTTTGACCTCCTGTTTTGCAAACTCTTACGTGCTAACTTCATTGTTTCTTTGCAATACTTGCTCAGATAGCTAAACGTGCCAAAGTAAATTCTCCGCCACTCAGAAGTTTGATGAGTACCTTGCACAAGGTACTTCTTTTTTGTTTCTAACAATCTGATGTGCTGCTTATCATATTGAGGTTAAAATACATTTATTAACCGTCACCTATGAAGTCTTTTTGTATATAATAAGAGGTAAAGATTGAATTCTACACATATCACATCTCTGATTCTAATCTGTGGGTGGTCCAGTCCACAACTTTGAGATGGCTCATGGCTTCTATAGGTTGTCCAAATGTTGTCTTGTTCTAACAAAAGTCAGTTATTGGGTCAAAACTAGACAAGATTACTCTCTAGTTTCAGCACAACACAGATTTAGGTTAGATAATCGAGTATGTGTCAGTTTATGTGTAGAATAAACTGAGGTTGATCAACTTATTAAAGATATGACAATTTTGTTGCCTTTGGTGGTATGGCACATTCTTTTGCAGGAGGGTTATGCTGCTAGTAGATCTCACATTGCAACTAATGCCATCAAGACAAATTGTCCGATGACAACATGTGTTGGTCTTGTGAAAGAACTTTCACTTATTTGATTTGCTATAAGTCATGCCTAAAGCAAATTAAAGTTAGAATTCAAGTTCTTTTCAAATTTCATCTGTGTTCAGGCAATATGCCTTGCTTCAGCAGAAACTACTGCAAGAGATGGAGATTTTCAAAGAGGTTTTTCAGTTTGAAACAAAACTGAGGATGAAGAGGGGTCTCAAGGGGAAAACACAATTGCACAACGCCGTTAATCATAAATGTGATATCATCCTTCCTTCCGAAGAACTAGAGGACTGCAAATGAGGATCAAGTACAAAGTTAAATTGTTCAGTGATGTTTGTTGTACATGCATGTCTTTTGTACCAATGTACTTGAGTAATGTTATTTTCGTTGACAGTCTATAGTCTACAATGTATTTAACTCCAGCTTCTAAGGCCAATCTTTTTTGTTTTTTGAAGTGCAATAAATGAGTAATTTATTCATCATTAATGAAACTTGCACGATAATTATGTGTAACTAGATCCTTAATCTCTTCAGAACTGTTTGCTACCCACACCCGATCACCCAAATCTACAAGTCGAACTTTGCCAACACATGAGCCACCATATAAAAAGGCAAGAAAGATTAATAATAGAGGTATCAATCGTATCATGAATTACAATATATAATGCACAAAGTAGAAAATTTTATACTACTACATATTTAGTTAGAATCAAAAACCATTGTTGTCAAGACAAATACGAAGTGCAAGAACAACAAAAAGCGCTGATAGAACGAATGCATCAAGGGTGACTACTGACTAAGGTGCTGCTGCTGCATTTCCAGAGGCTTGTAAAGTTAGTTATAAGGCAAAATTGGAACCTCAAAGCGTGTATTGGGTTTGACACCAATTACCAGCGCAAACCTTGCTAATGAAGTGCATATCCTTTAGCCGACGAACATGATTAACAGCCACAGCTCAGCCATTATCTGATAGCAGCCCTGTCACCTCATTAATTAAAATAATTAGCTAATGACGTGGGCGTTCTTTGACAGTGTCCAACATATTTTTTAGAATTTCACTTCCATTTCAACTGAGTAGCTTTAACCAAAAGAGCAAGCATTAAACCTTCTGCTACAGCTTGTAACTCAGCTCTGCACTTCTCAGCCTCTACATACAGCAAGACACATAGTCGAAAAAGCCAATGCACCAGGTAGTGTCTAAGAAACAACCTCACTAATGACACCTCCGCCTACACTGGCATTGTCTTTCCACTCAATTAAGAGTTTCCAGCTAATATCAACATTGAGCTTAAAACAAAGGTTAAAGCTAGAAGAAGCATGCACCTTTCATTTCCCAAAGACCTTTTGGTAGCAATTTTGTTGGCACAACCAATTATACGGTTGTACCTAGCTCTAGGCACAACCTCAAATTTTCTTTGTTCACTAAATTATGTTGTTCGAAAAATTGTGGCAAAACCTCTAAATGAACAGTAAATGAGTGAGGTTATTCCTAGAGCTTAACATCCTCCATTGATCAAATTCTCCTATTGTGTATTTGTGCATACCAAATTGCTAACCTACCAACAAAACATATTCCCTTTTCTGAAAACCACATAGTACTAAAATTCCAAAACAGATGGATATGGCCTCAATCAGCATCATTGAATAAAACAAAAAATGGACACCATTCAATAATATCATATATGCTCAAATGAACTCGTTATTTCAATGGAATCGTTACGCACAAAAAATTCGTTGTTCATCATCAATGGGTAAAAGTAAGTAGAGCCATATGATTGCTTGATACACCACACATTCTTAATAAATTAGTTTCGTTCACTTCCGTCAATACTCAACACTGCCTTGCTAGTGTTAAGTTCCTACCAAGTTTTGAAAGTGCCATCATTAAATTCTTCGGTGTTAATATTGTTAAATTCGAAAAACAGAACATATTACTTGTGCACCATAAGCAGTAAATCAACTTCAAGGGTGATCGATAAAAATTGATATCATAAATAAAACTCTCCCGGAAACTAAGTCACCAGTGAAACAATTTTGAAGTATTTGAAGCAATATGGGAATCATCCCCATTAATAACTAAAAAAAGACGAACTAAGTATACCATTGACATTACAAAACTTCTGCTCCAAAGCTTAATACTAACGTTCTTAAAATCTATGGGATAAACTTCGAAACACAACAGACATGAATTATTGCCTATGCACGAGCAGCACCTGGGACTGCAGCAGCACCAGCAGGTCGAGCTCCAGGAGCACCAGGCCTTGGGGTATCCTCCTAAAGAAATCAGCACATTAATTTCATCATGAAGTCAACTCATATTTTACATGAAGACATACAATTAGTTCAAATAGAGTGAAGATCAATCAACCAACAACTATCCTCTATTACAAATAGAGTGAAGCCTGATCAAATATTATGACAGAACATTAAGCACATAACACGTTTCAAAAATCAACGAGATAATGCAAACTACATCCATTGCAATCTTGTACCAACTTATTGATGTCTTGATCAATTATCAACCCACATCACTATCAACCTTTTCAGTTTGGCTGAAATCAAGTAGAAAATTGAAAATCTTGAAAGCTCCAATTACCAAAATTACAAAGGAAATATAGATACTCTTTATAGAGCCAAAAGAACAAAGGAAATATAGATGCTCTTTGTAGAAAGCAATACCTTTGAAGACGTAAAATTAGTTCTCCATGGAGTTCATGGTAATGCCAACCAAAGTACCAAACAAACATTTCATAACAATTCCGAGAATTAAAAGTTTTGTAAAGTCTATTTTACGAAGGACATTCAATGGTTGGAAATGCTCCTAGAAACAAAAAAAGAGCCTAGGAACAATTACAACTAAAAGAACACATGGTCATCCTTGGCATTAGAAAGTTCAAGGTAAAAACAATGATACTCACAAAATACCAAAAAAATACAACACTAGCTCGTAATGAAAACACGTTACACATCGATGTTATTATAGAGGATTAGAATCCAAATCTTCTACACCAAAATTTTGTGCACCATTAATGTGCTACTCTATTTTATTGGATGATAATGTCTTTTAAACTAAAAGACAAATAATGGAGGGTAATAGTTTAAATATCAAACAAAATGAAGTAGCACACAAATGGCACACGGTTAACACACCACACACAAAAAGTAAAAATAATACGGAGTAATGAAAAAACTAATAGCAAAGAGTGAGACTTCAAGCCATTTAACATTTCAAACAACACAAAAGACAACCGCGACACATTGCTAACAACGAAATGAATCTGTTAAAGTATAGGAAGAGATGTACCTTGCGTTTGGGGAATCTTTGTGGAGGCTCACGCTTTCTCCTGTCAGTGCGTGATCGCACCCTCACCACATGGGAGTGAATTGCGCATGACACACAGTATTGCATCTTTGTGTAAAGCTTTGGAAGCACATACCCTTCAAAATTACACGCAACAATCAATAACAAAATCATCAAAAAAAACATTCAGAATATGAATTATATTATATAAAAATAAAAACAAATCCACTTCACACAAAAGAGAGTTTTACCATCGTAGACACAAGCTTCTTGAACATCACGAACAGCGGCTTGTTCGACAATGTTCCTCACAATAAACCTCTTGATGGCCTTATCCTACACAGGGACAAGTCAGAAAAGGTAAACTCACTACCATAAATTTGAACATTCTGAATTACACGAATACATTTATCATCAATGTCCCTTCTAATTTAACATTCATACGTTTAAACTCAATATTCAAATTAAAATTCGCCACTTTAACTCTAAATTCATCAAAATTCAAACAAATTTACAAATTAAAAACAAACATATATACACATAATATCGCCATATATTCAACGACATCAAATCATTAACGAAATTAACGAACACACTAAATAACGAATAATAAACCACAATATGAATCAAAATACACAATTTTTTTAACAAATAAATGATTTGATCTCCTAATTTAGTATAATTCAAACCCTAATTTCAACAAACGCAATTACAAAATTCATATTTTTTCATCAAATACCTAAAAATACAAATCAAAATCAAAATTAAATCAAAAATCAACGATTGATTAATACCTTAGGGCAACATTTACCGCAGTTAGAGCAGCGAATGAAGCTGGTGTGACCACGGCCGTGCTTGTTGCGACCGCCATTCCTTCTCTTGAACGTCTGCCATTAAAATTGGAGAATTTTATTGAATAAACAAAGAAAATTCATCATACGAAAGTATGAATGAAGAAATTGTTGAAAAGATGAAGGTTGAAGACGATGAAGATGACTTACCATGGTTGAAGGTAGACGAAGCTCTCCCTCTCCTCTCTGGTGAGCTGCGCAAATAAGCTAGGGTTTGTTTGATGAAGAAGAGTTTGGGCTTTAAGTAGTTGTGAATACAAGGGTTTTATTTGGATTTTTCTGTTTTACTGTTTTACCCTTGGTAGTTAAATGGTTAATTGTGTATTTGTGTTGTGCCCTAATAGGCTAAGATATAATGTCAAATTCAATACAAAGTGAAAATAGAATTTACATAAACTCATTTTTTGGACTATGTTTAGATTAATACCACGACGAATGTAGAGGATGTATGAAAATGGCATAGAGGAAGTTTAGAATCTTGAGAACAAATCACTAAGACTACAATAATAACCACATTTTGATCAAAGATCGTCTTTACTTACACAAAAGAGACTAATTCATGGTGCGGATTACCCTCTCTAATTTGTAAGTATTTGTGAGAGATACATAAAGTATAGAGAGATGAGGTAAAAAGAGAGTAGTTAGGATAAAGAATAACATCATAACAATATGACGTTGTTTTGCTCTTTTGAATTGAGGTTATGTGTAATTATGTACTCATGAACAATGCATAGTAAGGTATGTTGAACAAAAGGATAGTTGGCCCATAGGACATTTATATTTTTTGCTGATTTAGAAACTTAACATTTTAACTTGAAATCATATATCCTTGTTTTGAATTTAGAATTAATTTTGTGGCTAGAAAATTTTACAGCATGACTTAATAAAAATTATGACTTGAAACATAACTATTTTGACTTAAAAGTAAATGTTTCGAACTTGAATTTTTTTTGTTGTTGTAATATTACCAAATTAGTCTCTTCTGGACAGATGTGCTATATAGATACTTTCTCAAATGAGAGTGCTTCAGCCATGGCATCATATTATCCAACAACTTTGGAAGAAGTGCATAAGTCTAGAATGCTTTTTTTTTTAATTGCTAAGGAGCCACAAGAATGATGGTCAAAATCGGTGAGATCGAGAGGAAACTTTAACTACTTGAGTTATCCTTATTTTCATTAGTCTAGAATACTTGATCAGTTGATTGTGATTGATTTTAGTTTATCGGAAGGATTTTTAGACACTTGGCAAGCTCGTACCGGTTTAGAAAGGTTCACATGGATTCTTGTACTCGAACATGTGGCGGCCTTATACAAACCTACCACATTTGCCCCTCTTTAAGGCTCAATCAGATTCATAATTGTTGTTCCAGCAAATAGAGTTTAAATTTTTCACAATTTTGACCAACTTGAGTTACTTTATGTTCCACACACAAAAGACAGTAAAGCTCTAGTAGACTTCCTGACATTATTCTTTGATGGATCAAGCACTCAAAAAACGGCATGAGTCAGAGTCTACATTCTATCTCCTACTATGGTGCCTACCAAAATCATAATCTTCTTAATCGGCTCATGCAATTATAATAGGGCAAAATATAATGCCGTAATTATTGGTACTCAAAGATTCTCAATTATCATTTTACTTGCTACATTAGGGTTTTTGACTCTATTTAACTTTGATTCACTTTGCTGTTTTATACGTAACAAAAAACATAGTCATAGACGAATAAACCCCACAACTTGTTCATCCACAATGGTGGTGATTGTAAAACTAAACAATTGTATGGAGATGAGGATATCAACAAAAACAAGACCGGGAGTCTAACTCAATAAAGCACGAGCAAATATGCTGTAAAATTGTAACGACCAACTGAACTCAGGAAGGAAAGAACACAATCAACATGAAACAGATCTATTGAAATAAGTCAGATAGTATGCCACTGTTCCATAAATGGAATAGCAAAACAAGATCACGAGACTAAAGTGAGGAAAGTGAGTCTGTTTTTGGATGAAATACAGCAAAGCAGACCTGCACAGCATGGCCAAGTGGCTAATCTCTCAATCTAAATTATGCCCATTTATTCCTTTGCTGAATGATGTATGTAACAGCTTAATGACTGGGGCACTCTTTTTCATACAACTCACTTGCATATTTCCAGTTCATAACCTTCCAGATGTCCTTCAGATAATCAGGTCTCACGTTCTTATACTGCACAAAAGAAACAAACTGAAATGTCAAGAAAAGCAGAATTGTGAACCAGATTATCATGAGATAAACAAACGCGAACAGACGTGAATAATAGGCATGAGGCAATGAGCAGTAACCAAAAAGAGCAAGAATGGAACACAGAGGATACTAGAAGCCCACAAGAAGAGAGAATTATATTCAAATTAAGTTAGATGCAGCATCATCACGAAAAATCAAGATTATGACAATGTGCAAATATTTAATTAGTCATTTTCGGAAAAAGCTTTGGTTGTTCTGTCTTAACATGTCCCATCCAGTATTAACAAATTATTCTCTTATGTTGTCTCATTTAATCAGTAAATTTCTCCTTAGCCCTCAGGAGTCAACAAACCCAAGCTTGTTGAAGTCATTTTGGGCCAGAAAGCAGATCAGCATTTAAGTCTTAACTCTTCTGGATGGCATAGATAATTTGGATGATAGGCAAGGCCCTCAGTTACTAATGGCAAGGAAGGTGGGCACTGAAGTCTCCCCCGGTTTCCCCCACTTTGAATAGACAAATAAGAACAAACTGAAAGGCCAGAGATATAGAGAGATAGTAGACTTAATATCAGTCCTACATACTATCAGATATACCGCACTAATGATGTCTCAACTCTCCTAGGCTCCAAAATTGTCCCCCCTCCCCAACACTTCAAGTTTTTTAAGGCTAATCACTTTGTTTTGATGAAGTCAATAGTCATTGATTCAAAGCAACCAACATGAGACCAGAAACTAAAACAGATTTGGATCATGCAATTGAATTCTACTTGTAATTTACCCAAAACCATCTGAACAAGGCTTGAAGAATTTATGTGCATGGATTAAAGGGGATTTGAGAATTGAATAAGAGATAACAGACAACCATTTGAATGGTTATGAAGGCAGCTAGGGTGATTAAGGGCAAACACCCAAAGGCTTCCAAAATAGCTTCTCTAATTTGTTACCTAAGCGTAAAAATAGATTTTTCCCTTCAGCCATTTCACTTGGGACATCAATATGCTCGAATTTTGACAGTGAAGAGGGATATCATTTTGATTGAGATACTGAGACCTGAAAGAGAGCAGTTTTAGGATAGGAAGCTGGGACTCGCTTGTGATCTCTATCAATCCTGCATTACTTTTTTCTCCCAAAATGCTGTCGCTTGATTTAAAATATGCAACCAGTTTTGGAAGGTCATTATGTTGTCTCACCCTCAAGAGGTCCTACTATCTCTCCTTGTCACCAATCGAAATAAACACACATCCATATTGCAACCTTCTGATAAGGACCCGTATCTTTGGTGAGTCTACACTCTAAAGAAGCCAGTTTCAAATAGGGAGAGTCCCCAAACCTTTAGACACTGCCCAACATCATCCCATTAAAAGTAGGGTTTGAAGAGGGCTGATAAGTATGGCCATTTATCAGGCTCATTTCCCCCTTAAATTGGCCTCTTAGAGCCCTGCTTTGCTCCATTTGTGGCTCATTAGGTTCATTTGACTCACACTTGGTATTTTTGTGAATAATAGCCTAACTTAGTGAGTTTCGTATATATCTGCCCCTATTCTATGCCTATTTGTTTTACTTTGCTTTGCATGCTACTTTGAGTCTTTGACATTGGCCCGAGTCTTCTAGGTGTTGCGTAGTTGACATTGAGGCCCGAAAATGATGGCGAAGGTGTCTTGGACAAAAGGAAGCAAAGGAGGCCCTTCTGTGAAGGCCCCATGGAACAAGCTAAGGGTGTAAGGACTAAGGAGTGACATAGACCGACCTCGGAAGCAACAAAGCAAGAAACAAGGAAGAGAAAACTAAAGGTCAAGCTACTAAAGGGCCACTAAAGTTAAAGTTAAGCTTTTGATTATTGTAGCCTCTTAGTTTCTAATTTCTGGTATGGCAAAATTGTCAAATGGCACATTTTATAAATATTTTTGTTGCAAGTTAGCACCTTTTATGGTTTTTTTTTTTTTTTTTTTTTTTTTTTATTTGAATATAAACTTTTGTTTGGAAAAAACGGAGCACACATCAAAGGATGTGAGGATCGGGATTTAAGAAACTCAAATGAATAAGCCTGCCATCAGTAAGGAACATCTTGGTGGAACAAAAAAAGAAAAATGCAATCACAAATAAGCAAATATGCGAGTGTGCCTATTAAAAGACTAGTTAAAGTCAGAATCATGAAAACAACAAGAAATTTTTAAAGACTCGAGAAAGAAGCTAAGAAAGTTCTAAGAAATGCAAGAGCAAAGGTGTATACCAAGAAATTACGCAAGATTTTGGTACTGAATAACAGGAAAGGTACATTATAAAGTTGTTAGTATGATAGATTAAACATCTTAAGTTAGTCTTGGTTACTGTAAAATTATAGTTGTTAGTGTTAAAATCTGCTCTGGTAGGCTTTTCAATGACGTCCGGAGGCAAATTATAGGGATTGTATTTGTACCCAAGTTGTGGAAAATTGGGAGTTTATGAGGGGAACTTAAAAGGGTAGTCAAAAGGGCTTTGAAAAAGATGGTAAAGTTAAATTGAAGAGAACTGTGGTTTGTCGGATCTAATGGATTAAGTGGTTAACTACATTTTTGGGAAGTAATAAAATGCTAATAGTGTGGAGGGAAGTAACCATGATTTCTGTTTATATATTATAAAGGGTGGTGTCAAGATATGTCAAATACATGAGAGATCAATAATGGGTCATTATTTGTATTTTTGGAGCAAGTGATCAAACTAAGGCTCAAGATAATTCTCCTGGATTATGGGAATCCTTTTGGCTTTGTGTAGGGAAGGTTACAATGGGAGCAATCCATCTCACGAGACAATTCATCCTAAACTATAGGGTAAGAAAAAGGAATTACATATTGTTTGACCTTTTGGTTCAGCTTTAACAAGAAAGATATCTCATTGAAATTATGCTCTATTAAAGACTTGTATGTGACTAGCATGAGCGTGCAAATTAGGTGGTCAATTAAATGTGGAGTGAATATGCATTGGTAGGCTAGAGAGTGACAAGTGGAAGATAAAGCAACTTGGATATAGAAGAATGAAAGGAACAGATTTATGTTAATGACATTTGTGATTCTTCATATTGATTCCACAATTATTTCTGTCTAGCGACCTAGGAATTTTGGGACTAAGACTTTGTTGTTGTCGTTGTTGTCGAAGTTAATAGGCTTTTTAAGTTCTTTCTTTCACTTTGATGCCTTACTACAAGTTCTAAATGGATCGTTATGTGCTTCTTATTGGAATTGGATCGACTGCTTGGATTGTTTTCGTCTCCAACAATTTTTGCTTTGACATTAAGATGTGGTAATATTTCCATAAAGTTTCAATATATTCTTCTACCTGCTGCTGTTCATTATGTTTTTTGACATGGACAATTTGATCGCAGGTCTGTAAATCACTCGATTTTCTGGAAGAACCTTGCTCCAATTAAGGCAAGTACCAATACTCATTTTTTTATGATATTATTATTATGTTGTAAAGTTAATATGATACACGATTACATTATATTGCTGCAGGAGAGGTGGTGGTGAACCTCCAAAAACTTCACTGGGCTGGGCTATAGATTCTAATTTTGGTTCTTTGGAAGCTCTTATCCAAAAAATGAATGCAGAAGGGCTGCGGTACAAGGTTCTGGTTGGGTGGTAAGTTATAGTCTCAAGAAGTCTTTGTGTTTTACTTTTCACATTCTTTTTTGTGATGTTCTGTATTCTTTGGAGCAGTGGCTTGGATACGATACACAGTCGAAAAAGTTGTTGTTGACACCACTGCAAATCAGGTTAATGCTCAAATATCTAGAAGACTTGTCTTATAAATAGTAGCAAAGCTTGGTTTCGTTGTGCTCTTAACATGATGTATTTGAAAGGCAAATCATTCTTACTTAAGCTGCAATGATGATAACCCATTCCAATTTTTTGCATGTTGATTTGCTCATTTGAATATAGTCGTGTTCAATTTTGTTGTTGTATTTTTATGACGTTATCTTTTTATTCAGGATCCACTAGTAACCAAAGGACCAGTTTGGTTCCTTTACTTGGTATAGATGTGTGGGAGCATGCCTATTACCTGCAGGTAATTTTCTTTAAGATTGTATACAGAGTATTATTGATTTTTTTGTTTTTGTAACATTTGCTGTAGTGTGAAATGTTTGGTCTCTGATATGTGGTTAGCAAACTTTGTTGTTTGCGTTAGTTTATAAAATCTGTGTCTTTATGTTCTCCTTGGTTTACTTAGGACCCAAACCAAACCAGATTCATTAAGACAGCATCTTAAATATCTTCTTAACTGGTGGTGGAACAACCTGAAAGCTAGAAGTTCATTCGCATTAGGATTCAACTACATTTGTTTTTTGTCCACATTACAAGTTTACACATAATTAACACAATAATATAACTAAAGGAAAATGATAAAAGATGCAGAAGGAAAGAGCAGAAAGATGGTACCAAAGCTTGATCATTGCATATTAAAGAGTCACATGGTGATGACCACCACAAAAGGCTTGTAGTGCAATATATTTTACTCAAAATATGATTCATGCATATTTGTCTCTACTTTCTCTCACTCTAGTTTTCTTCAATACAGATAATGCAAAATTGTCAGATTGACTTGTTATAAATTTATTTCGATGGTTGGCACCACTTCTATAATTTGTGTGGATGGCACCTAAAAATTTTTTTTTGCGAGATGTTTTCAGGTGTCGACTTACCAGTTGGTTGTCACCTCATGCGTTACGTACCCTCCCCCCCCCCGCCGTCAGTGCCAACCACACAGCGTCCAGCCCAAAATACTAAACCATGACCCTGTCCTCCCACACCATAAACCTCAACACCACAAACCCAACCACCAAAAACAATGGTCTACCCACCCAAAACGAACCACCATATTGCAGGCCCAAACTACTGAAAACCTACACTAATACAACTGAACATATGAAAACTCCACCCAAAACTCAAACAGCCCACCACCACCAATGCTTGCAAGTATACTAAGAGGCTAAGAGGCATTTGGTGGCCTAGAGTTTTGGTATTTTTAGCACATTGAGCTTTAATAAATGAGATCAAGTGCTTACTGAAAACCTCACCCTACAATCTCAAAACATATGAATTCACCAATTCCAGACACAATTAGAAATTCAACGTGCAAACCAACGATTTGTGATTTTGATTGGGTTTGGTCTTCGATTGTTTTTGTGTGTGTTTGAATTTGGATCTGTGTTCTTGATTAGGGTATGTTTTGGATTTTGTTTGGTTTTATTGGGGGTTTTGTGGGTGGCGCACATGCATTGGTGGTGCTTTGTTGTTGTGGTTTTGACTTTTGGGGTGGGTGGTGGTGTGGTATGTGAGTTAGGGTTTTGGGGTCCAAGTGGGATCTGGGTTCATGTTCGGGAGGTCGCAATGGTCGTTGCGATGGTGGGTGGTTAAAGCCGTATACACCATTATGGAACTTGTTTTCCAGAAGGTTGGCTCAAGCAGGAGCTCTAGAAATGGAGTGTCACGCCAGTACTATCTGCGAACTCTCACAACAATAAAACCGTTCTTACTCCCCGCCCACCATCACTTCTAGAACCCGTCCCCGGTTCATTTTCAGGTAGTCAACTCACCGCCTGCAATAGGCAAAGCGCTTGCTAACTCGCAAAACAAACCACCATCTTGATTAAGGTTCCCAAGCCATAGAA
>PYUH01000185.1:1437761-1467968 GCA_016808085.1 Suaeda aralocaspica
TTTTTTTTTTTTTTTTTTTTTTTTTTTTTTTTTTTTTTTATGGATTGGAACCTTAATCAATTTTTTTTTTTTGCGAGTTAGCATCTTTTGCCTATTTCAGGCGTTGACTACCTGAAATTACCTTTGACTCAGTTAAGTTAGGTGTTGGGTAGCGTTTTTGTTTATATTGCATTCCTTGACTCCATTTCTATGCTCCTCCTTATCCACCTTCTTAAAACAAGTTCCATTAATGGTGTATCTCTTTCAACCACCACCATCACCCACCTTCGACCTCCGAACATAACCACACCCACTTGTACTCCCTAAACCCTACTTTTTCACACACCACCACCACCCACCCCAAAATTCAAAACCACAACAACAATAAGCACCACCATATGCATTTGCGCCACCCATTCAAAACCCCAATTAAACCAAATCAAAATCCTAACCCATAATCAAGAACACAGATCCCAAATTCAAACACACAAAACACAAATCGAAGACCAAACCCAATCAAAATCACAAAATCGTTTGGTTTGCACTTTGAATTTCTAATTTGTTGCAAATTGGTGGAATTTCATATGTTTGATATTGTATTGGTGTAGGTTTTCAGTAAGACCTTGATCTCATTTATTAAAGCTCAATGTGCTACCAAAACTCTAGGCCACCAAATGCCTCTTAGCCTCTTAGTATACTGCAAGCATGTGGTGGTGGTCATGGGTTTGAGTTTTGGGTGGAGTTTCATATGTTTCATGTTGTATTAGTGTAGGTTTTCAGTAGTTTGGGCTGCAATAGTGGTGGTCGTTTTGGGTGGGTACCGATTGTTTTTTGGTGGGCTTGTGGTGGAGGTTTTGGGTGGGCAGTGGTCATGGGTTTGAGTTTTGGGTGGAGATGGTAGTGGTATGGAATGAGGAAAAACGGGGAAAAAGGGAGAGGGAAGGGTAGAGAATAGGAGCGCAATGAGGTGGACAAACCAAAAACTGGTAAGTCGACACCTGAAAACAGCTCGCAAAAAAAAATTGTTTAAGGTGCCAATCCACAACAAAAATTATAAAAGGTGCCAACTCGAAAATAAATGTTTATAAAAGGTGCAATCTGACAATTTTGCCTTTCTTGTATTTGAGAGAAAACTAGAGAGAGAAAGTAGAGAGAAACTAGAACAATCACCATTGTTGAAGCTTTATATGCAAAAATGATCAAGCTTTGGTATCATCTTTCTAGCTCTTTTCCTTCTAGCAATCTTTTGATGCAATTTTCTTTAGTTTATATATTTGTTTGAATTATTTGTAAACTTGTAATGTGGACAAAAAACAAATGTAGTTGAATCCTTTAATGCGAATGAACTTCTAGCTTTTCAGGTTGTTCCACCAGTTAAGAAAGTAATTTAAGATGCTGTCTTAATGAATCTATGGTTTGGTTTGGGTCCTAAGTAAACCAAGGAGAACATAAAAGACACAGATTTCTATAAACCGCTAAACAACAAAGTTTGCTAACCACATATCAGAGACCAAACATTTCACACTACAGCAAAATGTTACAAAACAAAAAAAAATCGAATAAATACTCTGTATACAATCTTAAGAAAATTACCTGCAGGTAATAGGCATGCTCCCACACATCTATACCAAGTAAAGGAACCAAACTTGGTCCTTTGGTTACTAGTGGATCCTGAATAAAAAGATAAACGTCATAAAATAACACAACAAAATTGAACACAGACTAGTCAAATGAGCAAATCAAACATGCAAAAAATTGGGAATTGGGTTATCATCATTGCAGCTTAAAGTAAGAATGATTTGCCTTTCAAATACATCATGTTAAGAGCACAACGAAACCAAGCTTTGCTACTATTTATAAGACAAGTCTTCTAGATATTTGAGGCATTAACCTGATTTGCAGTGGTGTCAACAACAAGCTTTTTCGACTGTGTATCGTATCCAAGCCACTGCTCCAAAGAATACAGAACATCACAAAAAAGAATGTGAAAAGTAAAAACGACAAAGACTTCTTGAGACTATAACTTACCACCCAACCAGAACCTTGTAACGCAGCTCCTTCTGCATTCATTTTTTGGATAAGAGCTTCCAAAGAACCAAAATTAGAATCTATAGCCCAGCCCAGTGAAGTTTTTGGAGGTTCACCACCACCTTCCTGCAGCAATATAATGTAATCGTGTATCAATATTAAACTTTACAAACATAATAGATAATATCATAAAAAAATGAGTATTGGTACTTGCCTTAATTGGAGCAAGGTTCTTCCAGAAAATCGAGTGATTTACATGACCTGCGATCAAAATTGTCCATGTCAAAAAACATAATGAACAGCAGCAGGTAGAAGAAATATATTGAAACTTTATGGAAATATTATCACATCTTAATGTCAAAGCAAAAATTGTTGGAGACGAATAGACAATCCAAGCAGTCGATCCAATTCCAATAAGAAGCACATAACAGATCCATTTAGAACTTGTAGTAAGGCATCAAAGTGAAAGAAAGAACTTAAAAAAGCCTATTTAACTTCGACAACAACGACAACAACAAAGTCTTAGTCCCAAAATTCCTAGGTCGGCTAGACAGAAATAATTGTGGAATCAATATGAAGAATCACAAATGTCATTAACATAAATCTGTTCCTTTCATTCTTCTATATCCAAGTTGCTTTACTCTTCCACTTGTCACTCTTCTAGCCTACCAATGCATATTCAGTCTCCACATTTAATATGACCATCCTAATTTGCACGCTCATGCTAGTCACATACAAGTCTTTAATAGAGTCAATAATTTCAATGAGATATCTTTCCTTGTTAAAGCTGAACCAAAAGGTCAAAACAATATGTAATTCCTTTTTTCTATCCCTATAGTTTAGGATGAATTGTCTCGTGAGATGGATTGCTCCCATTGTAGACCTTCCCTACACAAAGCCAAAATGATTATCCATAATCCATGAGAATTATCTTAGCCTTAGTTTGATCACTTGCTCCAAAAATATCAAATAATGACCCATTATTTGATCTCTCAATAGTTGACATAATCTTGAACACCACCTTTATATATATAAACAGAAATCATGGTTACTTCCCTCCACACTATTAGCATTTTATTACTTCCCAAAAATGTAGTTAACCACTTAATTCCATTAGATCCGACAAACCGACAGTTCTCTTCAATTTAACTTTACTCATCTTTTTCAAAGCCCTTTTGACTAACCCTTTTAAGTTCTCCTCATAAACTCCCAATTTTCCACAACTTGGGTAACAAATACATCCCTAATAATTTGCCTCCGGACGTCATTGAAAAGCCTACCAGAGCAGATTTTAACTAACAACTATAATTTTACAGTTAACCAAGACTAACTTAAGATGTTTAATCTATCATACTAACAACTTTATAAATGTACCTTTCCTGTTATTCAGTACCAAATCTTGCGTAAAGTTCTTGGTATACCTTTGCTCTTGCATTTCTTAGAACTTTCTTAGCTTCTTTTCGAGTCTTTAAATATTTCTTGTTGTTTTCATGATTCTGACATTTAACTAGTCTTTTATAGGCACACTCGCATATTTGCTTATTTGTGATTGCATGTTTTCCTTTTTTGTTCCACCAAGATGTGTCCTTACTTGATGGCATGCTTATTCATTTGGATTTTCTTAAAATCCCGATCCTCACATCCTTTGAGTTGTGCTCCGTTTTTTCCAAACAAAAGTTTATATTCAAATCCAGAATCAAAAATCAAACATCTTCATTAGTCACTTTCTTAGTTTTAAAAGCGCTCACCAAGGCGCTAGAATTGGGGCTTCAGAATGCATAGGCGCAGGGGGGCCTGAAAAGCGCACTGAGGCGCGCCTAGGCGCAACTGTGAGGCGCACTGAAGCGCACTTCTACGGTTTTCTGGGTTTTTTTTTAGTTTTTAATTTTTTGAAGCGGGCCTAGGTGCGCCTAGGCGCAAAGCTCACTGTCCTTTTGCGCTTTTATGCGCCTCTCGCCTTTTAAACTAAGGTCACTTTATCCACAAATTCCTTTTTTTGCTCTCCTTAAAGTTTCCACCACTTAATTTAAGGCTCCACTATTTGTGTTCATTTTTTTTATTTATCAAGCACCACAAGCTTAAGTTGGGTTGTCAAACTCTCACTAGGGATCCTTTACAATCAATATTACTTTTTACCCCTAACATTCCTTACTAGGAGAAGTCAAGATGATGACTCGCATGATTATAAGTCCTATAAGTCACTAGGTGAAAGAACTTTTCTTAAACCAAGTGTTCATCGACCTAAGGCTTAAGCCAATGTAATGCTGAAAATCTCACTTCCTTTGTTTCATTTTGATCTTCAACACAAAACCTCCATTAACACTTTCAAATCAAGCCCACTTGGAACCCACTTGCTGTTAAGGACTTCTGACCACCATCAATTACTAAATGACTTGTCGTCACCACCACCTCCTCCCAATTTTTCCAGATCTCCTCTTTAATAGCTTTATCCAAGCAATCTTTGGTGCATATGCACTTATAATAGTCATGAACCCATCACCTAACACAATTTTAAGCTGCAAAGCTGATCACTTTTTGTAAACAACTTCACTATGTCATTGCTATTAGCCTATTCACTTTACCATGTTTACAAATCTATACCATCACTTTGCATAGGTAATAAAAGTCTCCAAATCTTCCTTACATTTTTGACACTCTAATCAAAATGACCATGCAATTGTTTTGTTAACATACCCACACATAACTCATACATCCATGCTAAATATTTGGCAAACTCCAAACCTACCAAAGTACCAATTGTTGCCAAATCAATTCCTTTCTTCTAAAAAAAGTCCAACTTATGCAACCAAAAGAAGTCAAACTCACAGCCACAAATCTAAATTTCAACAGCATTTAATCAAGCCTTTGATTCAATAATACAATAAAAAACAGCAACTTTCCATTTATTGCGATTAATTCTTATTCTTGCACTTATGTTCTCACTAATCCTCACCAACTTAGTTTAATAAGTGCACACCTAGAAGGTGCATGTGCACTGAGGGAAGCAAAGTGCTCTTTTGGTTTTTGGGGGAATTTTTTATTCTATTTTTTGCGTGCCAGACTTATACGTGAGGTGCAAGGCGCATACCCTCTTGCATCTAGGTGGACCTCTCGCCTTCTAAACCTAAGCCAACCAATTTCCCTCTTTCAAACATAAAGACACAGATTAAGCTTTGCGAAGGCCGATTAGACATAAAAGAGATAACAAGGATATGAAAGCAAAAATCACTATAGCACATCAAATTATTAGAATGACCATGCAAGTTTAGTGCACCAAAATGCTCACGAGTATCATCGCGAGTCAAAAGTATACCCAACTCACATAGTTCATAACACAGTCAATAACAATCAGCTCAAAGGTAAAAAGAATCACAAAAGCATACTCCATAAAAAACACAGATACATGGACAATCATCGCGTCGAAAAAAGTCAAACAAACAAACAACATCTCGGTGTTACAAGCTCGACACTCATAAACCCTAGCTAAAAACCCAATGAAATTCAAAATCAAAATAAAGATAAGACAGAAGAAATCACATCGAATTTTATGGCGCTTTGAAGCTTACAATATTTACATTTACATTTAATCATTGAAGTGACAAGAGCAAATTGCTCAATCAGTCATCACAACATAATTAGTAACGAATAATCAAATAACAATCGAAAACACTTAAAATGCAAACTCTTTTATATCGTCGCATCTGAAAAAGGTCAAACAAACAAACATCACATAAACCCTAGCTAAAACTCAAACAAAGTTCGAAATCAAATTGAAACCAACAGAGAAGAAATCGGACCTCCGCCATTGAAACTAACGGCGCTTTGTATTAATAATTGACATGAAAAAACTTATCATACACTAAATTGCTCAATCAATCATCATCACATAGACTAGATTACTAGAATAATCAAAATCAAAGCCAAAACAACAATAACCAAAACACAAAACTTAAATACTTCGAAATCATCACATCGCATCGCAGAAGTTCGAACAAAAATCGAAATAAAAAATGAAGATAAATCGAACCTCCGCCATTGAATTTAATGGCGCTTTGAAGCTTAACAACAGAAGAAGCGTCGCCTTTATTGACAGCATCATCAAGTTGCTCAAGAGCTTTGTTGTAGTTAGTGATGTAAGTTTGGTGATGTTTCTGATGATGAAGTTGCATGATTTCGCCGCTAATGGCGGGCTCAAGAGCGCCATAGTCGTACGGAAGGTCAGGGAGAGAGAAGGTTTGGAGTGATCGACATTGGAGAAGAAGAGCTTGCTTCGAAGATGATGAAGAAGAAGCTAGGGTTTTTCTGGTCAATGCTCGAAACGCCATTCTTGTGTGTTTTTTCGTCTGAGGTTGAAGAAAGGTGAGAGTTGAGAAAGCAAAGGAAGAGGTGAGGTGACTGAGTGACACTTGTGAAGGGAGGTTGTTGTAGAAGGATGTATTAGTGACTAGTGATTTCCACGTCGCACTATGCTAACTTAAGGGCTAGCGGTGGATTGTGGCTAATCGCCGAGAGCTGGCAAAAGTTGACACGATTTGATTCGATATTATTATAGGACTCGTGAGAATTCGATTGAATTTGTATGACCTCGTGGTGAAGTCTATGTTATGCTATGCTAGCTGAAATTAGGGTCGTAGGTGGATGGTAGTCATTAGTTAAAGTTTGAGAGTTGGTAGGAGTAGACATGAAATGATAATTTCAAAAGACTTGTATATATTTGATAAGATGTGTATAAATTTGGTTCTTTTTGTTGTCACCGACAATAACAAAAATCAATAGGCAACTAAAGACATTTACAAAAATCATAAGTTGCTAAAATGAGCAAAAAATGTATTAGTTGTTTGCTTGTTAGTTACCTTTGGATCTGGTAATCGCTGCAAGAATCGAAAGAAGTGGCAATTATAATTATTTCACAATTTTTTTTATGCAACAAAATGATGAGCTAGTGTTGAGATCATTGTGAAAGAACATTGTGTTTATTTGGGACGTTGTTACAAGATAACAACTACAATCGTCGATCGCTAAAGACATTCAAAAAATTCTGAAGTTGTTGTAAAGAAATTGAACCTTTTTTATCTGGTAATGGCTACAAGAAAAAAAAAAGAAAGAAAGCTATAATTACTCCATAGTTTATTTATACAACAAAAATAAAGAGCTAGTGTTGAGTTACTTGAAAATGTTGTTTATTTGGACGTTTTTCCAAGTTAACAATTACAATCAATCAACTGCTTAAAACATTCAAAAAATCCTCCGACTCTTCTACAAGAAAAAAAAAAGAAAGTTATAATTACTCCATAGTTTATTTATACAACAAAACTAAAGAGCTAGTGTTGAGTTACTTGAAAATGTTGTTTTATTTGGACGTTTTTCCAAGTTAACAATTACAATCAATCAACTACTAAAAACATTCAAAAAAAACCTCCGACTCTAATTGTTACCTTTAGGTCTAGTAACGGCTACAAGAAGCGAAAGTTAACGATGAAATGAGCAAGCAAGGTTGATATTTATATAATATTCGAGCATGTAGGCTAACAACTGATTAACTAGGGATTTTTTATTCAATGAAAATCATAGCTCAAAAGGAGGCAACTATTTTCTTTTGGGAGAAAGGTCTCGTACCCATTATTTGACTCGATTTTCCAAATTCAAAACCTAAAACTCATCTGAACGTGGTTGACAATCAACCCAAATTTGCCCTAACTTGGATTAAACTAAAATATGAAGCATGTTTTGGTAAATTCTATACGTTTAGAACATGTTGACAATGATTTGAATCCAATTTAACTTCCACCGACTCACCACTCGATTTTTTAATTCTTGTACCAATTCGTCACTCAATTCAAATTACAAACATCGCTACCACCAAACAAGCCGAATGTCACCCCCGGCCCTCTTAACATGCTTAAACTCACAATCTCCCGCCCAATTGCCGACTAAACACTAGTCCACGCCACCACCGCACAGCCTTTCTAGTACAGTACCACAACCCCCAATCTGTTAAATTTCTCTCAAAATATCTTCAAAACCCCCAATTATAAACCCTAATTTAGGGTTTATCAAAATCCAAACTATTTCCCCCAAATTACATAACTAATTGAATTCGACTAAAAATGAACAACTCAAATGATGATGAAACTCCATCAATTGATCCAATTAAAGCGTTTTTTGGTCCTCCACCTCCAAGAAGACCAATTCCTAGCTATTCATTCAATACTCTTGTTAAAATTTTCTCTTTTTTCTCTGATCAAAATCAAAACCCCCTTTCTAATTTTGCTTCTTCTGCTGATTTTCCTGGTAATTTTATATTTTTGTTGGGTTATTGAGTTAATTGGTGAAATTTGAAATAAGTTGTAATTACATTGATGGGATTTTGTTGTTTGATTCATTGCAGAGGATTCGGGGCGGTGTGATGGTAATCAGGATGATCCAAAGAGACCAACTTCAGGTTTTTGATTTTTAAAATTTTTTGGTGGCAATTTTTATTTTGTGTTTGTGTAATTAGAGTAGTTTAAAATGACAGTTAGTTTATTGCTGATAGTAATGAATTCACATTATATGTATGATTTATGTGTTTCGAGCGGAGCTATGAATGCATTGTCTGTGTTTTTCTTGAATTTTGAGTTTATTTGGGAAACTTCTACTTTCGAATATTTGCCAGAGTATTGTACAGCTTAAATGGTACATATTGTTGTAGTTGAATTGTATTTGGCATGTAAAATCTACTAAAGCATTCAAGTAAATAATGGCGGAATACGGCACTTGCTATTTTATTGAAGTTTCGCGATAGGAGTAAGTGCATTGTGTGAATCTATCCAGCCACTATAAGTCTGTATTTGCTTTTACCGGGTGCATTTGTGTGTTGCTAATAAATTGACGATTTAATCCTTTTGACCTCTTTGTGGGGTTAAGGTGATGTGTTAGACGATCCAGTTGTAGCAAGAGGTGAGAGTGAGGCTTCAGGCGAACATATTGTTTCTGCGAGTGTGGAGGTTTGCAATCCCCCCCTCCACAGCGTGCCAAGTAATGGCGTGGTTGCTGAAGATTTTTCTATGGATGGCAGTTTTGATGGTTTGGATGTGGTAATGGGTGAGTTGTGCCAGATGACAAACGACGCTAATTCAGTGGATAAAGTTGCATCTGATGAGAAGGTTCATGATGTTCAAAAGGATGATCTCAAGAAAGTCCCTGAAGCTCTGCCAGGTATTGAGAGAATGATCATGGATGAGCTAGATGATATGGGTCTGTCAGAGCTACAGGAGAATGACATTGATTTTACTGTTTTGAATGATTTTTGTTCCAATTGGGACACTGAAATTTGTGTCGATAATACTGTGGCAGCTGAAAGCAGTCAAACCAGAAAACTTGCCATTGAAGAGACTATTAGAGAAGACGTGGCAGTTGAGGTGAAGAAAAAGGATGTGGAAGTAAACAGATCGATTACTGAGTGTCATTTACCGAAATCTCATAATTGCCTTCCCACCAATAGAGATATATCTAACCAAGAAAAGGCTAAGTATCGGCACACTGGTACATCTCTTGAATCTTCCCAGAATAAGGACAAAAAGCTTTGCAAGGAAAAAGATGCGAAAAAACTATTGGAATCAGAGGGTCCAACTTTTACTGGACAGAAATCTGAAAATAGAGGAATAGTTTCAACTGCAAGTATTGTTGAAAATTTTGGTAAGGGGAAGAAATCTGACATTGGCTCTAGGGGGGAAACTGCAAAGGCTGAGAACGTGCCCTTAAAAGATGTAAATTCAGGGAAACATAAACATCTATCAGTAAATGGCGAGGCTTTTAATAGCAAAAGATCAGGAGCAGCTGACCCATTGATTCAAGGAAAGATGGTGAAGCAATATGCTCGTAGGAGCATAAGAGAGTCCTCTACAAAAAAGGTATGGTGTTGCCTTGTAGATCCAAATACTTGATGAAGTTTGTTTTGTTGAGTAATTTTATTACTTATTTGTGTTGTGAATCTATAAATAGCTTGGCCATATTTGTGTTTTTTAATAGGTTTGATATCTTTTCATTGTTCTTTATGAAATTGCTGAGATTTTATAATATCTTACTTTGGCACTATCAAGAAAAAGATTTTGTAGCCATCCGTGGGAAAAGGAAATAATATATGTTCACAAATTGTTTCTTGCACTAATCTGCCTGCATCTGAAGAGAGCTGTACATTTGTATTTTAAGGGCTCTGATGAGTTTGTTGCATGTTGTTTACTGGTAATAAATTGATGATATCATCTTGTTTGCTTTACTGCACCCTTTGTTGTTGCCTTTGATAGGCGAACTGTACCTTTGCATAATTGATTCTCTGCACTTTGAATGCCTTGGCTGTAAATTTGTACTGCTTGCACCACATTATTCTTTGGGGCCTCTTTAAAGTTTCTCAACCAAAATGTTTGGTGCAACTACTTATCCTGTTTTCATTGTCCAGTCAATGTCATGTAGTAGTCTTGGCACTTCACTATGTCCATTTCTCTCTCTGATCCCCTCAAAGCTGGTTCTTATATTAGGCATGAGCAAAATTGCTTCCTCTCAGCCTAAAAATTCAAGCAAATTTGTGGGCTTTCTTGTTTGCTTTCTCCTTTTCCTTTTATAAGGTGCAAATCTAGGATGAGAATTATGTTGGTATTTATAATTGAGCTACAGTTACGATTATTACCAAGTTGGTAACATATATGCTACTAATTATCCTTGGTATATGGAGTGCCAGATTTTTATGACTTATGAGAGAAAGCCAAAGGGATATGCAGCTACACAGATGTAGGACAACACAGTTCACATTTTACACTATTCATTTATCATGATATTACATTTTTTGTTTCTTTCATAGGATCCTTCCTCCAGCTGCAAATCCTGTTGTCATATTCAGTTCTTTATAGTAATTAGTCTGCCATACTTAGTTGAGGTATGCGATCACGCTTTGAATGCTTCAAGTGACCAATTATATCTTCTTTTGAGTTTATTTACTGGTAACTTTTTTTTTAAAAATTTTTTGTAATGCTTTTGAACTTGTTCAGCATCTCTGTAATTATATATCAATTTATTTCTCTTCTCTAGAATGCAATATATTTTAGGCATGACAAGCAGCATCAATTCTATCTTGCTGAGAAGTTTCTGCTTCTATGTTTGAGCTTGTCTGGCATTATATTTTTAGTTTAAGTATTTCTTTTACTTGGGACTAGTCCACCATGTTCTTGCACCCCGCAGGTCCCCTTCCTTTTTTGTAGATTTTTTTTCCGTTTTTTTCCTTTCTTCTTTTTGGACATAGAGTTATTAATTCTCTCTACTATCAATAAAATGAGTATCTCTGCCACTGTTTTTTTGCCAGGCTAAAAAAGATGAGCCTGAGAGTAGCAAAGGTATTCGGTACACTAGAGAGCAGTTGCTGAGTCTAAGGAATGTAAGCATGGAAAATGGCCGTGTTCTGAAAAACGTATGTGTGTTACTCTTTTTACTTGCGCATTAATTTTATGATCTAATACTAGTTGATTCACGAATATATTTGTATAAAGTTTTCTCAGTTTGCTTCTTCTATCCTGGTGTCAAATTGGTATTCTGTTTTCTTCCTTTTGTTATGCTAAAATAATAAATTAATGTTTAAAGTATACAACCCTATTTAGAAATGGATTCTTTTTTGAAATTTGAGTGTTGAGGATTATCACTCTCTTTTAAATTTATTTCTTTCAAATTATTTTCACTACTACTACCATCACCTTTCTGTTTTAGATTTTTATTTGATTTGAATTTTCTTTTAAACAAATTTATTTGCTTATACATTTTTGTATTAAAGCTTTGTTGTTAAACATCCTTCTTTTTACTAACCATAAGGTTAAAGTGAAGTTTCCTTTATAGAAAATGTTTTACAGGACTTTTAAAAATATGCTCTGTACAATTTCATATTTAGTGTTGACTAGGGTAATATTCTGTACTTGTTAAACTCCTTAAACCGGTAAACCCTGCTCATGGTAGGTCTATACAAAGTTATACTGAAAGCTTATCTGTTAAAATCAGTGAGGGGTTATTTTATTGGCCATCCTTATGTAATCTACAGTTTATACACTGCTATCAATTGCCTCCAAATTTCTTTCCTATTTACTGTTCACCTTTGAATTTGGTTCTTTTTAGCAGTATTTACCAACAGAATTTTCCGCTAAAAATGATTTTCTATTTTTGGTATTTTGATGCATGCCAAATGAGTGTTATGAAAGAAACCTTTTCTTTTTTCTGTACTCTTACTACAGCTACTAGGATGCTCTCTGCTGATGTTTATCTTCATCCTCTTTTTTTGATTCCCTGGAGCTAATGTACTTCCTTCCAATAGCAGCAGCTTATTTTGGAATCTCTATATCTTCCTAGTTGCTTGTTCTAATGACTTGTTCTTGTGTTTCATGAAGATAACTTCTGTTTCTAAGGATATTGGGAAAGCTTTACAAGAGATTAGTGTGGAAATAATTAAAGGCCAGCTGTCTTCTGCTCGAGAATTCACAGTGAGTTATATATTGCTATCGGATGCATTCTTGATATAATTTGTTTTGTGTGTTTTAATATGCTTGTGTACTGATCTAAAAACACATGTCAATTGCTTGTTCTTTTATTAGTCTGAGTCACCTGTTGATTTCTGGTGATTATTGCCTGTCTTATATGTCAAGTAGTGTAGTTTAGTAGAAAGTGTTGCAAGGTGATTAGATCAGTTTCATTCCCTTTTACTTTATGAATTTTCCTGAATATGGACGCATTGTTTTGGTTATTTTTACACTGTTGGTTAGACCTATGTCGATGTGATGTTTATATAATTTTATCATTTTATATAGTTGTTCAGTTTTCCTTTATCGTTGTGATTCTTGGTGCGCTTGTACTTGGTTCTAATCTAAATTCAATTGTCAAAACTTGGGAATTCTTATCCTAAATCTGAGATAGGGCTTTATTCACCTTAACTCACCAGTCACAACTAAGAAAGGTTTAAACACTTAAGGCTGGTTGTAATAAGCTTCACTCACTGAACAAAACCAATCTTGCTTTGATCAGTGTTAAAATTGAGGTTCTTGAGATCACTTGTTTAACTTAATAAGGAAATCTGGAAAACAATCCTAGGATACCCAAAGCTTGAAGATCAATTTCATTGATTTGATGACTTATAGTAAACTCAAAGAATTTGAAGGGGTGAATTAGTCATATAAATGGTAGCGATCTCCCATTTTCATCTTTGACTGTCTTCTCTTTTAAAAAGAATTGCACTGCAAGTCAGCCATGATATACATAATCATGCCTTGTAGGTGTACTTCAAGATTCATGCCGGTTCTTAGTCTAGTCTTTTTGCTAATTTTAATCAATGTATTCTTATCTAGTTGCTAATTTTGTTGAGCCTTTTTTTAATCAATCTATCTTAAAGAATACATATTATGTTGGCCTTTCGTTCATGTTTATTATCATAGGATGTATCTTGATTAAGGTGGGATGATTATTTTCTTGTCTAACATGTGAGATAAATATTGTGACAAGCCTTCTATGGATGGATGCACCAGTGCATGGATTGTTGTCAATGCAGTTTTACACTGTTAAATCTTTTTTTGATATACTATTATCGTTCATTGCTCCTAATTATGTTATATTTTATCCTATTCTTATTGCCTGAGTGTTTTTTGTAAAATTTCCCTTCTTTCTTATCTCTGTTATGAGCCTACTTAACCTCTTCTTGTTTTACCAATGTTATATCAGAATAGCGGTGGTGCTAACACAGGAAAACAAGATTATACTACAGAGGCTAAGTTAGAAAAGGAAAAGGAAAAGGAAAATGAATTGGTATTCTCTTCTTCTTCTTTTAAGTCTTTCTTCCATCTCATTCACATATAGCATGATATACAAGATATGCAATGGTTGTATATTTTGGTGGTTGCTGCCTAGTATATGTCTGGTTGATTCTTCTTTTACTAGACTTTGTAGTTTGTAATATCTCATCATGGAAAATCATCCCACCTTAATAATACTTCCTACGCTCCTAAATACTTGTAACATAGGAGCTAATTTTCTCTGTTCACCAATTTTGTAGAAATGGTAAAAGGTGCGTTAATTTCCCCTTTGTTTTATTATTAAATAAACTGTAATCTGCCAAGTTTTATGGACTGTATAATTAATTTATATGGTATTAAAGTAGATTTTTATGTTTTATATAAACTATTTCTAGAAAAATTGAGAGAATTATCGGGGTGTTACATAGATTGAAGAGAGACAGACAGGTCTGACATACCAGAGTAATAATAGTCATTAGCATATTAGTGTCAAATATCTAAATCAAATCAGAATCATAATCTAAATCCACAAATTTAACATGAAAAGTACATCAATTTTAGCAAATTTATAATCATTTTCTTGTATCAACGTCAGTCCACAAATTTAACTTTCAAGGACAATAATTATAAAAAAAATCGAAAATTTAAGGCGTTTATTTAATTTACAATGAGATCATCAACCCCAAATGAACTATGGCAAGTGAAAGTAGTATATATTCATCACAAATTTTTTATTATTTTTTTAATATTTTATTATTTATATATATATTATTTATTTATTTTTTTTTTTAATTTTGAAGTAGAGACTGATGAAATGATCCAAAACCTTACCCACCTCTCAAAGAAAAATCAAACCTGAAAGCTATGTTACATGGACTCGTCTATCCTAAAATTTGGGGACACGGGGACTTTGTCCTAGTTTTAGACACGGGTGCGGGGACACGGCATGTATTAAATATTAAATAAAATATCTAAAAATTTTATATAGCAAAAAGTTTTATTCTTTCATTAAACTTTTGAGATTTTTTTTTTTTGACAATTTTCCAATATTGATTACATAATTACATAGCTTGATAGGCTGATAGCTAATCCAGGAGCATTCATCATTCATGCATCCACAATGGATGACATATCTATCGTACAGAGTTTTTGGTGATTTTACAAGCTTATGTGAAGTAACCGTAGAAAAATTAATTACTTCAATTTCACATATAATTGGCAGATATTTATGTTCAATTACGATCTACAAAAGACTTTTTTTTAAACTCAATTTCTGAAAATTTCAACCTTATGTGAGGTAGCCATGTCCGAGGTGAAAGTGAAGGATCAGACACGTATTTCACACCGGTGTCCGTGTCGTGTCGTGTCGACACGGGTGTGGAGGCCTAAACAGCCAGATAAGCAAAAATAAAACAAAAAACCCATTCTAAAAATAATTGAAGCTTTGGAATTTGGAATTTCATAACAATTTTGGTTAAAAAAAAACAAATTACCTAATTTTTAATGTTTCCCCATCAAATGAATGGAATCAAGGACAAAAACAGAAAAAATTCAAGTGAGGTCAACAAAAAAAGTGTTTTAACTCGATTATATGTGAGAATAGAGCAACAATTTAGAGTGGTTTCAGGGAGTCAATTGATTTTAGTGAGAAAAAGAGATGGGTCATGTGACATCATGGTGGTGTTTGATTGGGTTCTTAATTGGATTTGATAGAATTCTCAAGAAGAAAGTTGAGGTGAGTGAATGGGCTAGATAGTCAGGATGGAGTAATTGGGTTAGCTTAAGCCCAAAATTGAATCCTACAAAGTCCCCTTAAAAAGTGATAAACAGTTGTAGAACATTAGAGCAAATAGAGTAAGGGTACATATGTAACTTCGTAAGAAGTTACTTTGTTGGGCAACGTTGTAAGTAATTTAAAATTTCCATAAGTAGACAACGTTGCAAGTAATATGGAGCGGAGGAAGTATATATTTTCCATCTGGTATAAGAACAAAAATAAAGGTATTTATCCAAAATTAAGCAGCAGCAGGATTCCAGACTCAGATAATTGGATTAGGAGCTTTTGTTTAGTGGTAAATTCTTTATCAGCATTTAGATACCTACTTGGAAGGTGTAAGGGATTTTTGTATGTGTACATCTTGAAGTAAATTGTGTGAGTTTATATGAGTTGTCCATGTAAGTGAGTTGTGTTCAATAATGAGAAGAACCAAGTGTGGAATTTCAGGTATTAACAAGAAAATACTTTTTGTAGATCTTAATTCTGATTGTATTTAAAATCTGTTCGATTGGATGTGTTGAAGGAGCTAGTCATTTTTAGATATAATGCTAATTGGTTAAGTTACATTTGACGTGCTTTCCATGTATTGTCAATTTGTCAGCAGTATCTGTAGATGATATATTTCTTCTTCTTGTGGTTGCTTGTTTTAGGATTCAAGTGCTGTAAAGACCAAAAGGCGAGGGTCTACATCAGAGGCAAGAAAGGAAAAGAAAAAGGTTTTTTTTTTTTCCTATATGATTTTGTCACTTTAGACAGACTAGAGATATATTTTAGTACTTTGGCTGTCCTGTTGCTTTTCACTTATTTTCTGTTCTCGTTTGTCTTGCTATATTATAATGTAGTTTTTGTAGTATATAGGTCAATAGGCAATCACACACCTTTCCAAAAATAACCAAACAATCCTAACTAATATATTTAGGGAAGTAGGGATCGGATCCATTGTGGAGCGTCATAATTCTATTAATTCTTAAAATTAGACCATGGTTGCTCATGTGATCAATGATAGTTGGGGTATGGAAGCAGACCTCTTCCACCAATCCAACTACATCGCTTGTGTTGTCTGTGGACCTTAAAATTTTCACCTTTATTGTTTTGAAATCCACAAACCCGAACTTGCTCACCATTATGACAGTAGATGGATCACTCCACCTAGACTTTAACTTTCCAGGGAAAAGTCGTAAGCTAGAGTTGAAAAATAACACCTTGTTACTAACTTGAAATTTTCACTTCAATATCATCTTGTTGTGCCATCTTTTTGTTTTTTCCTTGTAAATCTTGGCACTATCATAAGCTCTCAGACGGAACTCATCTAACTATTCAATTGGAGAAGTCGTTTTTCCTCTGCAAGCTTAACATCCATATTCAATTCCTTGATGGCCTAGAATGCTCTATACTATAACTCTACTGGAAGATGACATTCTTTACCATAAACCAATTGATTGAGTTATCTATTGGAGTCTTGAAATCTGTATGATATGCTCATAGATTGTCATGATGAGATCCACCACTGTAGAAATTTTTGGGATTCTGCTATTATCCACATCTTTGCTATCAGAGTTGAACTTGTAGGAATGCTACAATTGGTATTCTTTTAGGACGTGTGATTTACTAAATTTAATGGTCTGTTGTTAAGGAACAATATAAGATGCTTATATATGTTTCACGGGGTCTGTTTGGTTGGGTGGAAAATTTTTTAGATGAAACATGAATTTTAAAGGAAAACAATTTCCATGGAGAATATACATGAAAGCTTAGTTTTCCATCATTTTTTATCATGAAAGATTAATCATTGAAGAAAGGAAAATAGAAAGTGAAGGGAGAAGGTGGATGAGTGAAGAGTAAAAAAGTAGGAGAAGGAAAGAAAAACATGTTTTCTTTTGATTTTAGAAAGAAAATGATTTCCCTTCATTAGGAGCTCTATGAAAAACTTGTTCTCCATCCCTTGTCAAACCAAACAAAGGCAAATATTAAAGGGAGGAAAATCAATATTCCTGGGTAACTGTTTTGCATCCTACCAAGTGGACTCTACATGTGTTCACTGCTTATACAGCATAGCTGAAGTTTTGGTCTTATTTTGCAATCTGTCTTTATTGGATATTTATATGTTCTTAATATAATGCTATTTCATGGTTAGATTCGTTCTAAATCTAGTAGCTCTTTCATAGCCATAGTAAATTATTCCCTATTTGAAAGTGTTGATGGGAAACTTTTAACATTAAAAGTTTGTGTTCAGTTGTTTATTTTGAAGGCTATGATCTTGGAATCCGAATGAGCTTTAATTGATTTTAACATTTCTTTACTGGTTCTATCTGCAGCGCCTAAAAAGGAAGAAGCGAGCAGAAATGAACAAGAAACTAGGTGTCAAGAGACTAAAGCTCAGGCCTGTTCTGAAACCAAAAGTTGTACCGCCTTGCCGCCACTATCTCAATGGGAGATGCCAACAGGTTCATAAATATCTACGTTTCGGACTATTATTATTGTGCTTGATGTACTTGCAACAAATATATGTGAACTTATTTTAAATCTGTGGATGGTTGCTGTTATAATTTGATTACCAGTGGTTAATCGCATGTCTTTCTGATTGCAAGTGTATAAACTATGGAAAAGTCAATGGTATTGCAGGAGTCCCAGCTTTACTGGCTGTTAATTATGGATTAGCTTATAACGGGGTCATGTTCCATATGGTTGCGTCCTAAAATTTACAATGGTAGAAATGATAACGGTTAGTTTGTCTTTTGATCGATCGGAATTTTGCTAATATCGAATAAAAATTTGCAGTTTTGATTCCAAGACTTTAGTAAACTTTGACGATACATGAATGGTTATATAATATTTATATATATGCATAGTTGCATATGTTATGTAATGCATGCCGCTAAGTCCTGAGTCCTTTTGTACAAAGTAACTTTAATACCTTTGTTGGTGAATGCATCACTCTGAGTCGTTATCTTGATATCTTCTGATAACATTGAACAGTGCATATAGGTTTTTGAAAGTCTTAGTCTGAGTCATAACATCATAGCTTTTATACTTTATTCTGTGAATTTCTCTTAAGTTGTGTTTCTATGTCACAGGGTGAGGCATGCAATTTTTCTCATGACCTGATACCGTTGACAAAATCCAAGGTAACAAGGAAATTGTTCTCTACACAATCTTTCTGTAATCTCTATTTTGTGGTCTGACGAAATTGTCTGCAGTCTGTCTTCTGAAACTAAGGCTATGTTGTTGATGAAATTGTCTGCTTACATCATAATTTCTGTGTTTTACCTAGGTGGCAATTGACCATATATTATTCTGTTGGACATTATGTCATCGTAGGGCCAGATATTGGTTACACTTTTTTAGTTTATTTTTCTTATTAGGTAATCAAGAAAGGGTAAATTAATTAACTTACTTAAATACCTTTGATGTTGTTTGTTAGGCAATTTAAATCATTCCCTTTACTCCTCAAATTACCCATTTTCCTCTACCTCCATCCCCACTTCCTACCAACAAGAAGGTACGCTTAGCGTTCTTTAGGAGCATGCAATATTGGGTTAAGAGTTTAGAGCTTCTTCTTTTATGATTATTTTATTTATTCATTTTTTTTAATAGTTCTTAGCTCATACATTTTTGGGTTGCATAGTTTGGCAAATATGACCTTACACTTGATGAACACATTTGATTTCACAAGTATATTGGATGTATTACTTCTGGCTGGGAAGACTACGTAGGAATTGTCTAAAATCTCTTTTTATTACTGTTCAGACCTCAAACTAGGTCTCCCACAACTCACTTATATAATTAGGGTCTTATATTTTTACTGAGCCTTGACTGAAAGTGGGAGCTTGAGCTAATCGGTCATTTGATGTGCACCTCCTATAGCCAAGCATTGCATGTAATGTGTGCTAGAACATAGATATATAGCTAACAGGCAGAGGGTTATTAGGATATAGAAGTCATGAGGAATTGGCTTTCATGTATAGGATTATTAATGGCCGTACTTCTATTTACTAATTACCTCATTGCCGCCTCAGACTACTCCAAAAGAAGAGAGAAGGGGGAGATTGATGTAGCATTGCCCTGAAATTAAGAAGTGAAATTTCAATCATCATGCTGTCTTATTTCATACTTGTTAAATATCTCAATGTGCTGCCAATCACTTCTTTATGGCTGATTCTCTTTTTCATTTTGTGCTGTAGCCTTGCTGTCATTTTGCACGTAATGCATGCATGAAAGGTAATGACTGCCCATATGACCATCAGCTATCCAAGTATCCGTGTAAAAATTTTGTGGATACTGGTTTTTGTATCAGAGGTGACAGCTGCTCTTTTTCCCACAAGGTACTACTAATCATCTTACTGCTGTTTCATTTACTTGTTGAAAAGTATATATGTGAACCTAATCGATTTGTATCCCATTAGGCTTCTGCTGCAGAAGTCTCTAAAATTGTTTCAGGTTCTTCCAAAAGTGAGACTAATTCTCTGCTAAAACTTGGTGATTCAAATTCCAAACATCAGTTTCCTGCCAGCTCTACTACACCAAATAGTCTGGAGAATTCAACAAAAAAGGCTAGCTTACCAGCAGTTGTGCCTAAAGGCCTGAGCTTTCTCTCATTTGGAAAATCTTCAGTTGAGAATTCTGCTAAGTATAAAGAAGCAGACTTGTTTCAGCAACACAGTGATGATACTCCTGGAACTTGTGCTTTGCCAAATATAGCTGCTGGAACAGCTTCTAGAAGGAACGATGATGAGCCTAATACGATTAGTCAGCTAAATCAAGTAATATCAAGCAAATCAGTAAATCTTTCTCAAACTAAGGGCAACCTAGCTCCAATCAGCCAAAACGAGATTGATCTTTCTTCTTCAAGTGGACTGTCAAATGTCAGTTCTGGTGCCAAATCACTGGCTACCTTTCCTATTAATGAGCTCACTAATCCTCAAATCAAAGAACAAGGAAATGCAAATGAAACAACCAAGTTGAAGGCTGTTATACATGCGGGTTCTACAACTTCATTGGGCCAATGTTCAATAAATGTTGGTGGAGCAAGAAGCAAACCTAGTTCAGCTCAAAAGGCTCTTTTATCCACACTTGCATTTGCTTCAAAGTTTGAGTCTGGGATAAAGATGACCTCAGCTTCTCCCTTTAGGGAGCTCAACAAGGATGGAAGAACGGCAAGTGATAGTGGACACAACGGAGAATCAAAAGCTTCAGCAATTTTGGATTTCTTATATAGTGGAAGCAAGAAAGAGAAATAGTAGCAAGTAGTGATGACAGAGTGTTGAGACCCCTACATTGTACATACTGTACTTTATGACATTGTTGGCATTCTTGGTACCTTCAACCTTGTACATAATTGAGAACATCCTAGTTAACTTACTCTTCTCGAGTTCTTGGGCTTATCGTGCCTGTTAATCTAACCGTAGTTATAGTGAGAGTAGATGTGGGAAGAGTTTTGGTAAGGTGTGTTGTGATGACCTTAATGTCTAGTTTGGTTGAACATACAAAACTAGGGAAATAGATATACACAGGAATTTACAAGGGGTAATTGTTTGTAGTTTTTGCCATTTTCTTCAAACAAAAGTAGTTTTTGCACTTATTATACAATCTCCTTAGTCTCTTCTTTCCACTTCATAATAATTTTGTTGATCTTAAAAATATTGCTTAAGTTACTTATTGCAAAGGAACTTTATACTGCGGAACAAATTAATTAGTAATTACTTTCTACAAGTGTCTCGATGACAACAAAAGTTATAAAGTGAATTCATGAGAAGATGAACTTTTAACGATTTTTAAATGAGTTTCTAACTATTAGATGCAAATTTTGCATCTAACAAGTCGATGTGGCAAATATTGCAAATTTGAGTAATATGACAACAAAATCCTAGGGTTTTCCTTTTTTTTTTTTTTTGATACCATCCTAGGGTTTTCTTAGCGAGTGTAATAATTATACCTCAGACTATGGTGGGTATTGGGGTGCGTTTGTCCTGCCCTTGAGTGAGCTAAATTGTAACAAGCTCGACCTTAGGACAAGGCTTAATTTTCACCAGACAACCCTAGCGTGGCGTGGTTTCAATCCACACTTCACCGTAGGGTAAGACGTAATAGTTACATGCCTAAAATTGTATTGGATTTATTTTTATTATTTGAAAGTTACCAAGTTGTTGTAGTAGTTTTGGCCATTATTGTCCAACACCAAAAAGTCCCAATTTTGCTTTGTCAAAATCAACGCAATATCAAAAAAAGTGGATTATTGTACGTGGTGGTGAGAGAAAATTAGAGTATTCTAAAAAAGTATGGTTGTATTTGAGGTGAAAAATATAACACATTATTTTCTTCTACTTTTTCTACACAATGATTTATATGCATAACCCACTAGAGGCAAAGATTTAAGTACTAAGGAAGTGCATCATAATATTTGAGGATGTATACTTGATTGAGTTGATTGAACCTTATCTTTTTTGGAACTTATTAAAACTTAACAATTTTTTTAAGGTGCGCCTCAAGTTCGACGTGATTCTCAAAACCAATGGCCCAAAATACACTTATTAAAGATAGAGATATTCACGTACACTATAGTACCTTTAAATTTAACCTTATGATATTCAAAATTCGATATAGGTACCGCCCGATAGCAAGAGCCAAGGTTGTAAGTTGTAACAGTCTTAAGGAATTTGCCTAAAATTGAAACCTATTAAACTTGATTGATAACCTCAATCATACAGTATATAATAAGGTTCCAATTCTCAAGGGTATCTTTTTTTTTTTTTTTTTTCCACTTAGTCTTATATACAATAGGCCGCACAGTCACCAAATGGTGCGGCCAACCCTAATTTTTTGGGTTATTAGAGAAACCCATTTGCCATCGCCGCTGCCTCCGTTTCTCTCTCTTCTGAGTTCCTTTTCCTTTTCCCTTTCTTCTTCTTTCTTATTCCTCTTTTCTTCTTCCTTTTTATACGAATTCAAGTAGCCAATTCGAATTTTTGAATGAATCTAGCAATTAAAATTTATTCTTCGTTTCAATTATATGGAAGGTTTCATATTCAATGTGATTTTGATATTTTAATGTCTGAAATCTTTTTTATTTAATTTAACCTTTTGATACAATTTATTGAGTTTATTGTAGAATTAAGATTCTTAGGCTATTTGATTTTTTATAAGTAATATTATTGTTAAATTTGTAAGTTTTATATTCATACCCAATAAAGTACCCATATTATTGAAGTAAGTAATCATCACGTATACAATTAGAATATGTAACCATCATTATTCTAATAAGTAACCCCAATGTTACTAACAAATTGGTAAATAACTACCATAACAATTCTAAAAAATAACTATTATTGTTCATAAATGTAATAAACTAATAACAGTTTTATCAACAATAAGTTAATCATAACTATCAGTATGAACCATATCTCATCTAAAAAGTAACTATTGTTGTTCAATTATGTAACCACAATGTTAACAACAAGTAATAACCTCGACTTAATAAGTAGCTAAGTAAACATCATTGCTTAGTCAAGTACCTATCAATGTTCAAATAAGTAACCATGCATAGTATTATTAGTAATTAACATGAGTATATTAATGATTAATTACCATCATTTTATTATTTAGTAACCATTACACAATTAACTATTAACTATCAATATATTAAAAAAGTAACCTATAAGTAAGTAAAACCATTTTTCAACTACATATTTAATAATAATTTCTATCTTTTTAAGAAGTAGCCATCAATCATTATTCAAATAAGTAATTCATACATTTCAACCTTTGCAATTCCATAAGTAAGAAGTTTTTCAAATAAGTGTGTAGAAAATGAGCATAAGTATGTGTATAATATTACAAGAATATCATGCACTGGAAAATTTATTGTTGAAAATATAGCATATATTGGTGTTGAAAATGACTATTGCTCATTCACTCTTAGCAAAAACATGAGGGTGCAATTCATAAAGAGAATCGTTAGTTCAAAAAAATATCATAGTTTTAGTTATAAATCTTTAATGTTCAAAGAAGAGTATTAGTCATTTTGTATGAATTTGAGGTATAGGGTATTTAATAAGAAAAGTTTAATGAATAAGTATTGAATATATTGTCTAAAAATATCACTTATAGAAAAACGAATATTACTTGCACAAAGATGAATATTACATATTGACAAATGAATATTACAGGAAATATGTACTGAAACATACTCCCGGGTGCATATAATGATTAGCCCAACCCATAGACAGTCATAGTAAGTTTCGAGTAAATAAAAAGTGAAAGTGTTGAAGGATTAATGGTTTATGGAATATGCTATAAACTTAGTAGTGTTTGCTTTTAGGCCCCAAGTTGCGACTTTTGCAACTACGGTACTTAAAGTGTAATTTTTGTGATTAGGGCCCAAGTATGTACTCAATTCCATTTTACTGGGTTCAAGGAAGGAAGTAATTAAAAAGTATGAATGAACAAAACAATAAAAACAATTTAAACCCCAATTAGTTATAATCTCTCTTGTGTTCAAATTATATTGACTAATTTAGTCATTTACACCCTCAAATTGCTTATATAGAACGCGTGCCCAAAAATTTGCTCCCCGTTTCTCTTGTCAGGCAAACAATTTTGCCATTTTAAAACTTTGCTAGGAAATGAGCATTACAATTTCTAATGAAGTGCCATCTCCTAACTCCAAACAAATTATCGAAATAACCTATTAATGATGTTTCGAATTTTGTTCTGTTTGAGCTAGCTCAGTGGGTCAGTGCTGAAAAACATGAATGATGTAAACACACAAATGGGGCAAACATTCAAAGCTGAAAGGCTAAACTCATTAAGAAATTTTTATCATGATGTTATTTATAAAATCTATGATCACATTTTTGCCCTATATTAAGAACAAGTCTAATGATAATCTATTTGAATGCCAAACTATATTATATGACAAAAATGGTGAAAAATGAAGGGCAGTTCTCCAAAATCAACAAACAACTGCCAAACTATTGCTGAAAGCTCCCAAATCAACACCACCCCAAACCTGCTGATTCAAGAGACGATATGACCACTACACGAGAACCCCCACCTAATCTTCAATGCTCTTCACAAAAGCAGTTGTCCTAGAGCTGATAAATGGCATACAAAGGAGAGATGCCTTCAGAACATTCCAATCAGGTTGACCCCTTGGCTCCGCTTTCCAGATTCATTAACGGATCAGACTCATCTCCCTTAACCTAATGATCATAAACATGGCTCAGATTTCAATCAAAAAACCCATCTGTGTTTAAGGGGAAACAATAGAGTAAAAAATCCCCCAACCTACTGGGTAGGGATTAATACGGAGTATATTACAGTAACGGTAACAAATTTTATAAAGAAGTCTTTGCTAATGGCTATGACAATGCAACTCTTAACAAATAAGTGTTTTCCTTCTTAAATATAATCCAAAATGTTTTAGTGGCAGTATTGTGTAATGATGAACACTTATGAAGGAAAAGACAAGTTGCGGGGTGGACAGGCATTACCATGGTCAAGATGATTAAAGATAAAATCATTATCATCAGTGTTATGTACTTATGTAGAATTTATTACTGCATAGGGCATATCATAGTTGTCATCCATGTAAATTTTTTTTTTTTTTTCAGAAGAATGAAGTACCTGAGGTGATGGTGCTGTTTCAGCAGGCTTCTTCTGAGTTTCCCGGGTACAGTAATAAGAATAAAGAATCATTCCTACTAGTGCAACCAGAATTCCCAAAATGTTCCTCCAGCTAAATGGATCATGAAGCAAAATATAGCCAAACGCCAAAACAAGGCATGTTTTCAGATGTCCCAGCACCTGATAAGTGACTGGAGATGTCTTTCCGATGACGAGGAAAGTACTGAAATTGACAGAGACAGAGATCATGCAGGAAAGAATGATGAAGATCTGCAGGGAAAAAAGAAAAATCACTTCTCAATCCCACATTTAGATGAAAAAAAGATCAACAATCATAAAGAAAGAGGCATAAATTGTAAATCGAAATTTCTTTCTTACCACTACTTGGGTAGTATATTTGAAAGCAAAAACATTTTGGTTTGTCAAAAGCTTGTCTAGGAATGGCCCAGTGAGCAATAATGTTGCTGCTTGGTAAGGGCTAGATTGATACAGGAGCTGTGTTGAAGAAACTTTATACATCTTTTGGATGGTATTAGTCATCTGTAATGATATAGTTAAGGGCACAAGAAATTCAAAAATGCAGAGAAAGAGCAACAGAACAATGTTCAAAACACAAGTAAGTCCTCATAAACTAGGTATTCAAAGAGAATTAAAAAACGCTAAACCTAAAATCATTAAAAGTTGAAAAGACTTTTGCAGATTAACAATACATCTGCATCAAGCTCCATGCTCGGTAAATAAAATAATTCATCAACAAATCCCCTTCTACCTCCCTTTTGCAACATCATAATCTCCTAGATCAACCTATCCCCCTCAGGCCTCTCACTACCCCATTTTCTATCTGCATCTCTTCCTCCTTTTTATGCAACAGTAATGAGCATGCAAAATTTAACCCTTTTGCACATTGTTTCAATTGTTTCTATCTAAGCAAATTCACTAAAGCACACCAAACCTAGGACCATGCATCTCATTACCTAAATATTCCTTATTAAAAGATTGAGCATACAGGCCTTAGTGCCTTACATTTTTTAGCATAAGCAGCCACTTTTCCATACAATACCCTTAGCGCTCCAGGACACGATAACTCAAACAGAATATAGGACTCTAGACAGTATCTCTCCTAACCCACAAACATACTTCTTAACTAACCCATCACTAGGTAATTTGTACATAATTGGAGCTGTTCTACATGAGTCTGAAGGTAAGATGATATTTTGGCAACTTATAGTAGGACTGCAATAACTGCTTTGTTCTATTGAGTAATGAGAGAAGTCATAAAGGCATGCATCTTCAAATATAACAAAACAGGAAGTGCTCAAGTCCATGCTACAACTACAACAGTTTCAGAAAGGATACAATCTGTGCAACACAAGTTGTGACCACTGCAAGGAAAGATAAGAAAGAGCCCAGAGCATTCAGCTGCAGATCTGTAACAGTTGCAATTCCCACGCCTATAAGTAGTACACCAAGAGAACTTTGTATGCTTCGACTGCACAATATTGATTAGTGGACAGCTTTAGTACAGTAAAAGGCCTACATATAAATGTACCAACAGCAAGAAATTTGTACTCCAAAGTCCAATAAAAGATAAAATTAGAGAGACCGACCCACCTACATTTGGTAAGTGCACAAACAAAATTAAATAAAGAAAAAATAAACTTATTTTTATTGACAACATCAATGATCAGCTGCAGCTTGCGTTCTTAAGAAACATAGAAGGCTATAATACTCTACAGTTGGGTGTGAACTAATCTTGACATTGAATCATGTCCAACTAGCAGTGATACGGGTATTTAAGGCAGTGCAGATGGAATCAAAAGCCTAATCCTGCTTGAAATTTTATTATTTAAAGACGTCATATTTCCACTGTAGAGTGATCTATATCTACTGCCAAATACCAATACATCATCCAACAATGGATCACCTAGAGTAGAGTCTGGTAAATTCAAGTCCAATGATTGACATAAAAAACAGGGACTGGACAGAAAACAGATGAATCAAAGGCCTAATCTTGCTTGAAATTCAATATTTAGAGACATCATATTTCCACTGTAGAGTGATCTATATGTACTGCCAAATACCAATACATCATCCGACAACGGATCACCTAGAGTAGAGTCTGGTAAATTCAAGTCCAATGATTGACATAAATAAAAAGGGACTGGACAGAAAACAGATCCAGGCATTTCATGTTTGCCAAACTAATTATTTATAGAAACACTGCAATTAAACGTCAAAGCTTCACCCATAATATCAAAGTTTCCATTTCTGTTATGAAATCCTGAACTAACCTGAATCTCTTCTTAAAAAAGACTGTTTCCAGAAAAACAGTGCAGGGAATGATTGCAAGCTTTGTCATCTGCACAGGAGCATTGATTATAGATTAACATAAAGTATTTTTAGAAAAAAGAAATAAAAAAACTTCAGTGGGCATGATTTAATAGCTAAAGCACAAGAAATTGATAGTAAAAGTAATCAAAACTAAATACAAGCGCAGCCAATAGAAGTTTTGAAAAAAAAATGTGGTGTTGAAAAGCAACAAAGAATAATTCCAAGATATATGCATTTCTCAAATTCTTATCCTTTTTTTTCCTTATTTTCTATTCAGAACTAGCACATGGGCTCCAGAAACACGGAACCACACAAGATGTTAAAATGCTTCTTTACTTCATTATACCTTTTCATATTAGTAAGGCGAGATATTATGGAGCTCATACCTGATAGAAACCAACAGAGTTGAAGCCCAAACTGAGATTTAGGAGTCCAATGGAAATTCCATTTAGAATGCCAAACCCCAAAACAGCTTTTCGTTCAAAGGCTTTGTGTTCAAAAAATTTCATTTGCAAGGCTACATGAAGAGAGCAAAATGTAACAAGCAGATGCCAGCTTGTCAATGTAGTAGCTGCAGATGAACAAGAAAGGAACAGACAGTAGTTAGTAGACATAATATAACATCATATCAGAAGTTATAATTTCAGGGTAATCGGAGAATTCTGTCAAATACTCCCCTGTCATATTCTACACAGTGTATTTCATAAATTATCATAACAATGAACAAAGGCCAAGAAGTGGAGAGAGAAAGAGAGAAGGTAAGAGAAAAGTGAGAAAAGGGGTTGAGAGTATAAATGAATTCAAATTGTGGGCCTAACGTCTAACACCAATGGCTTAATTGCTTAAATGTGAAAGGAAAAGGCAGCTCTTCTGTAAATAGGAAAGGAAGTGAGCAGACATATTGAGGGAACATATCAGCATTGGGCATTCAAGAAGTAAGATGAAATTCCAACAGAACCTCAAAATAATACGGAGTATAAGAATTTCCTTGAGGCTTTCACAACATCCAAAGCAATAAGTGCTTAGCCATACACTAGGGGCACTTCCTTTTTCACCCTTAGATTGCAATTATCATTGCTCAAAAATCAGTGAGGGCACAACAAAAGAATTGAGAATTGGCACCCTTACATTGAGTTGATTCAACATTATCTAGTCTATATCTCTTAAATGTTCCTAAAAGTTATTCCAAGGACAATTAGTGTCAATGCACATTTTTTTTATCATTGATATGTTTAGTTATTTTTTAGTGAAAATAATAAGATATTGATAATCTTAACAAGTTAACGTAACAAGACCCCACACGTCTATTTATTTTCTTATATTATAGGAAGAATTTGGAACTTTACTATTAATAGTGATAAATTACTAAGGCCTTGTTCTTTTTAGCTTACATTCAGTTCAGTAACTCAGTTCCTAATGAGCATGTAATTTATTTTATTTTTCAGCCAAAAGAATGACAAAAAGGAATAGAGGAAGGCATAGCACTTTTAAAGATCAAAAATTGAGAATTAATCTTTCACACCCTGCATGTGTTTTAACAAACATCACTACCTAGGTTTAATAAATAACTTTGTTTCAAAACATAAAGCATCATGCTTCTCAAGATCAACAAATTGATCATACTTAATTTGCTTCCAAGATAATGCCAAAACAATTATATTGTGAAAAACTTATCAATACAAATCCTAAAATATATTTTTGCTATGTAAAGCAGTACATAAAAGGAAAAAAATCCATCAAAGCTAGGTCTTGAACCCTTAGACACTTTATATTTTGACATACTAGGGACTAGGAAGTCAAGTCACATCCTAACAAGTTAGGAATCACAAATAGGAAATTATCATAAACAGAAATTATCACTTCCTCCAATTTTTAATACTTTCGTTTTTCATTTTGGAAAGTTACATATTACTTGCATCATTTCGTTTTTGGCAATGTTTTCTCTTTTTCTCTCTTATCACATGTAGGGATGGCAATGGGTCGGATCTGAGAAGGGTCCAAATGGATCCAGATCCATATACATTTTTCTGTCATGGATCCATATCCGTCCAGATCCGTTGGGCCTGGAAAGTAAGGATCCGTATCCCAATCCACTGATCTGGGTCCAAAACGGGTCCTAGTAGTTTCCATAAATATTTTCCAAAAATTCATCGAACATGGTTCCAAAGTTACTTCTCCAAGGAAGTTCAAGTATAATATTTGAAATCTCAAGTCAAATTTAACAAATACAACTAATCCAATCATACAACATTACAAATTCAAACACAATATTACATCTCTTTCAAGTTTCAAATAGTAATTTAAAGATATACAAATGAGCAAACGGAAAAATATAATAATTCAAGTTATAGTTACTTATGTGAGGTCGCCTTATTTACTCCATTTTAATTATTTCATGTATATTTTTATAAAAATATCAATATATTTTTAATAAAAAAAACGGGTAAATGGGTAAACAAATTGAGTATCACTAGTCCCATTCCCGGCCAGGATCCATATCCAACTCGGATCCGTTGGGTACAAAATTTTAAGACCCATATCCGTTAAAACGGATTTTAAGACCCATATTTTTATAAAAATATCAATATTTTAAGACCCTACAACGTATGTTGTATTAAACTACAAATCATACAACTAGTTACAGTTGTACTACCTATCACACTTTACATTCCCCCCAAC
>PYUH01000185.1:1467993-1510419 GCA_016808085.1 Suaeda aralocaspica
CCACCCCCCAATTTTCAAAAGTAGCCAATTCGAATTTTTGAATTGAATATAGCAATTAAAATTATTTTCGTTTCCATTATAGGAAGGTTTCAATTCAATTGATTTTTTGTTTTGATTTATATTTAATGTCTGAAACTCTTTTTTTTTTATTAATTTAACCTTTTGATACAATATTATTGCGTTTATTGTTAGATATTAGAAATTTAGAATTAAAGAGAATTAAGATTCGTAGGCATTGAATTTGATTTTTTTATAACAAGTAAATATTATGGTTGTTAATTGTGAAAGTTTATATTAATACCCACAAAATTAAAAGTAACAATATTATTGAAGTAAGTAATCATACGTATCAATTAGAATATGTAACCATCATTATTCATAATAAGTAACCCCAAAGTTATAACAAAAATTGGTGGTAAAAACTACATGATTTAAACAATTACTATAAAAATAAACTAGTTATTAGTTCAACATGTAATACTAATAACGTTTTCAGTCACAATAAGTAATAATAACATCAGTAGGAACCTATCTCATCTAAAAAGTGAGTAACTATGGGTTGCTATATCAATTATGTAACCAACAATGTTTGTGCTGTCTGCGCATGTTTGATTTACAAATCTTAAACACAACCAAAAGAGTAAAAAAAGCTACATAAAGTTAGATCCTAACAAGAATATTTTAAATTTTTACAAGTAAGAAAGTAGATAGCTAAGTTGTACAGTGGTAATGAATATACCTTCGGTTCGACCTTTAAGTAAGAATGGTCATGTACATTAGTAAGTATGCTAAAGTTTGTAGGAGCTAGTAGCTGTGTGAACGTAAAGTTTTAAACCATCATGATTCTTAGTCATCATTGCAGGTAGTATACCCTATCAATGTTCAATGAAAGTAACATGCATAGTATTATTTAGTAATTACATGAGTAATTATGATTAATTACCATAATTTGTTTTTAGTAGTAACATTACAACCTTAACTATTAACTATTCATATATTAAGAGACTAATATCAGTCAGTAACACCATGTTTTCAACTAATATTAATATAATTCTAATCTTTTTAGTTTAGGAATAGTAGCCTATCAGCACGCAATTAGGCAAAAAGCAGTAATCAATGACATTTTAAACCTTTTGCCCTTCCGCATACGTAAGAATAGACGAAGTTTTATCTTTTTTTTTATCAAATAAGTGTGCTAGCCCCGCGCCTCGCGGTCTGTGTATTACTTAATTACACGAATCTCCTGCACGCAAATTTACATTGTGTCTGAACATTACGCCTATCTGTCGCGACGTTGTCCATAGATAAAAGATGTTGCACAAATGGCTAGTTGCTACCTTCACTGCGACCCCCAACAACACAACTGAGGGTTGCCTGTGCAGAGTTTTGCAATTCATTAAAGAGAAAGAGATCGTTATTGTAGTTGATTGCTTGTTTTCATTTTCTAGTTACAAAAAATATCACTTGGAGTTGCGATTTAACGTTCTAAATCTTTCATCATGTTTCACCAAGAAGAGTATTAGCAGGATAGAAGTATCGTACCTTTTGTTCAGTTGAATTTGCGCCAGTAAAGGTATGATAGGGGTTGATTTGGGCAGGGCTCTGTATGTATGAACATTGGGGTAGGGAGATTAACCAGGGTAATGGTATTTGTGGTTCATAGAGGTCAATTAATAAGACGACAAGTTTCCTTGAGCCCTAAGAGTTGACAAGATGATTGCTTAATAACTATGCCCATTCTAGGAAAACCTGTGAAGATATTACTTACCCGTGAATATTTCATTGACAAATGTATATACACAGGAAATATGTACTGACAACATACTCCCGGGTGCATTAAATGATTAGCCACCAACCCTATAGATCAAGTACGTTTCAGTAAGTTTTGAGTGTAGTAAATCAAAGGTGTTGAAGTGTTGAGGATATGGTTTATTGAATATGCATATAAACTAGTAGTGTTTGCTTTTAGGCCCCAAGTTGCGACTTTTGCAACTCACGTACTTAAAGTGTAATTTTTGTGAAGGGCCCAAGTATGTACTCAATTCCTTTACCGGGTTCAAGGAAGGAGTAATAAAAGTATTGAATGAACAAAACAATAAAAACATTTAATTAAACCCATTAGTTATATCTCTCTTTGTGTTCAAATATATTGACTAATTTGTCATTTACACCCTCAAATTGCTTTATAGAACGCGTGCCCAAAAAATTTGCTCCCCGTTTCTCTTGTCAGGCAAACAATTTTGCCATTTTAAACTTGCTAGGAAATGAGCATTACAATTTTTAATGAAGTGCCATCTCCTAACTCCAAACAAATTATCGAAATAACCTATTAATGATGTTTCGAATTTTGTTCGTGTTTGAGTGACCGTGGGTCAGTGTGAAAAAATGAATGATTGTAAACACACAAATGGGGCAACATTCAAAGCTGAAAGGCTAAACTCATTAAGAAATTTTTACATGATGTTATTTATAAAATCTATGATCACATTTTTGCCCTATATTAAGAACAGTCTAATGATATTATCTATTGAATGCCAAACTATATTTGACAAAGAATGGTGAAAAATGAAGGGCAGTTCTCCAAAATCAACAAACAATGCCAAACTATTGCTGAAAGCTCCAAATCAACACCCCCCAAACCTGCTGATTCAAGAGACGATATGACCACTACACAGAGAACCCCACCCAATCTTCAATGCTCTTCACAAAAGCAGTTGTCCTAGAGCTGATAAATGATGCATACAAGGAGAGATGCCTTCAGAAACATTCCAATCAGGTTGACCCCTTGGCTCCGCTTTCCAGATTCATTAACGGATCGACTCATCTCCCTACAATAATGATCATAAACATGGCTCAGATTTCAATCAAAAAACCCATCTGTGTTTAAGGGGAAACAATAGAGATAAAAAATCCCCCAACCTACTGGTAGGATTAATACGGAGTATATACAGTAACGGTAACAATATAATTTATAATAGAAGTCTTTGTAAGGCTATGACAATGCAACTCTTAACAAATAAGTGTTTTCTTAAATATATCCAAAATGTTTTAGTGGCAGTATTGTGTAATGATGAACACTTATGAAGGAAAAGACAAGTTGCGGGGTGGACAGGCATTACCATGGTCAAGATGATTAAAGATAAAATCATTATCATCAGTGTTATGTACTTATGTAGAATTTATTACTGCATAGGGCATATCATAGTTGTCATCCATGTAAATTTTTTTTTTTTCAGAAGAATGAAGTACCGAGGTGATGGTGTGTGTTTCAGCAGGCTTTTCTGAGTTCCCGGTCGACTAGTAATATAAGAATAAAGAATCATCCTACTAGTGCAACCAGAATTCCCAAAATTTCCTCCAGCTAAATGGATCATGAAGCAAAATATAGCCAAACGCCCAAACAAGGCATGTTTTCAGATGTCCAGCACTGATAAGTGACTGGGAGTTCTTCCGAAGTAGCGAGAATGACTGAAATTGAAGACAGGACAGAGATCATGCAGGAAAGAATGATGAAGATCTGCAGGGAAAAAAGAAAATCACTTCTCAATCCCACATTTAGATGAAAAAAGATCAACTCATAAGAAGAGGCATAAATTGTAAATCGAAATTTCTTCTTACCACTACTTGGGTAGTATATTGAAAGCAAAACATTTTGGTTTGTCAAAGCTTGTCTAGGAATGGCCCAGTGAGCAATAATGTTGCTGCTTGGTAGGGCTAGATTGATACAGGAGCTGTGTTGAGAAACTATTTACATCTTTTGGATGGATTGTGTCATCTGTAATGATATAATTAAGGCACAAGAATTCAAAAATGCAGAGAAAGAGCAACAGAACAATGTTCAAAACACAAGTAAGTCCTCATAAATAGGTATTCAAAGAGAATTAAAAAACGCTAAACCTAAATCATTAAAGTTGAAAAGACTTTGGCAGATTAACAATACATCTGCATCAAGCATGCTCGGTAAATAAATAATTCAACAACAAATCCCCTTCTACCTCCTTTTGCAAAATCATAATCTCCTAGACATACACATCCCCCTCAGGCCTCTCACTACCCCATTTTCTATCTGCATCTCTTCCTCCTTTTTATGCAACAGTAATGAGCATGCAAAATTTAACCCTTTGCACATTGTTTCAATGTCTATCTAAGCAAATTCACTAAAGCACACCAAACCTAGGACCATGCATTCATACCTAAATATTCCTTATTAAAAGATTGAGCATACAGGCCTGTGCCTTACATTTTTTAGCATAAGCAGCCACTTTTCCATACAATACCCTTAGCGCTCCAGGACACGATAACCAAACAGAATATAGGACTCTAGACAGTATCTCTCCTAACCCACAACATACTTTTAACTAACCATCATAGGTAATTGTACTAATTGGAGCTGTTCTACATGAGTCTGAAGGTAAGATGATATTTTGGCAACTTATGTAGGAATGCAATAACTGCTGTTCTATTGTAATGAGAGAAGTCATAAAGGCATGCATCTCAAATATAACAAAACAGGAAGTGCTAAGTCCATGCTACAACTACAACAGTTTCAGAAAGGATACAATCTGTGCAACACAAGTTGTGACCACTGCAAGGAAAGTAAGAAAGAGCCAGAGCATTCAGCTGCAGATCTGTAACAGTTGCAAATCCCACGCCTTAAGTAGTACACCAGAGAACTTTGTATGCTTCGATCGACTGCACAATATTGATAGTGGACAGCTTTAGTACAGTAAAAGGCCTACATATAATGTACCAACAGCAAGAAATTTGTCTCCAAAGTCCAAAAAAGATAAAATTAGAGAGACCGACCACCTACTTTGGTAGTGCACAAAAAAAATAAATAAAGAAAAATAAACTTATTTTATTGACAACATCATGATCAGCTGCAGCTTGCGTTCTTAAGAAACATAGAAGGCTATAAATCTCTACAGTTGGGTGTGAACTAATCTTGACATTGAATCATGTCCAACTAGCAGTGATACGGGTATTAAGGCAGTGCAGATGGAATCAAAAGCCTAATCCTGCTTGAAATTTATTATTTAAAGACGTCAATTCCACTGTAGAGTGATCTATATCTACTGCCAAATACCAATAACATCATCACCAAGGATCACCTAGAGTAGAGTCTGGGTAATTCAAGTCCAATGATTGACATAAAAAACAGGGACTGGACAGAAAACAGATGAATCAAAGGCCTAATCTTGCTTGAAATTCAATATTTAGAGAACATATTTCCACTGTAGAGTGATCTATATGTACTGCCAAACTACAAATACCATCATCCGACAACGGATCACCTAGATGGAGTCTGGTAAATTCAAGTCCAATGATTGACATAATAAAAAGGGACTGACAGAAACAGATCCAGGCATTCATGTTTGCCAAACTAATTATTATGAAACACTGCAATTAAACGTCAAAGCTTCACCCATAATATCAAAGTTTCCATTTCTGTTATGAATCCTGAACTAACCTGAATCTCTTCTTAAAGACTGTTTCCAGAAAAACAGTGCAGGGAATGATTGCAAGTTTGATCTGCACAGGAGCTTGATATAGATTAACTAAAGTATTTTTAGAAAAAGAAATAAAAAAACTTCAGTGGGCTGATTAATAGCTAAAGCACAAGAAATTGATAGGAAAGTAATCAAAACTAAATACAGCGCAGCCAATAGAAGTTTTGAAAAAAAATGTGTGTTGAAAAGCAACAAAGAATATTCCAAGATATATGCATTTCTCAAATTCTATCCTTTTTTTTTTCTTATTTTCTATTCAGAACTAGCAACTGGGCTCCAGACACGGAACCACACAAGATGTTAAAATGCTTCTTTACTTCATTATACCTTTTCATATTAGTAAGGCGAGATATTATGGAGTCATACTGATAGAAACCACAGAGTTGAAGCAAATGAGATTAGGAGTCCAAGGAAATTCCATTTAGAATGCCAAACCCCAAAACAGCTTTTCGTTCAAAGGCTTTGTGTTCAAAAAATTTCATTTGCAAGGCTACATGAAGAGAGCAAAATGTAACAGCAGATGCAGCTTGTCATGTAGTAGCTGCAGATGAACAAGAAAGGAACAGACAGTAGTTAGTAGACATAATATAACTCATATCAGAAGTTATTTCAGGGTAATCGGAGAATTCTGTCAAATACTCCCCTGTCATATTCTACACAGTGTATTTCATAATTATCATCAACATGAACAAAGGCCAAGAAGTGGAGAGAGAAGAGAGAGAGAAGGTAGAGAAAGTGAGAAAGGGTTGAGAGTATAATGATTCAAATTGTGGGCCTAACGTCTACACCAATGGCTTATTGCTTAAATGTGTGAAAGGCCGCTCTTCTGTAATAGGAAAGGGAGTGGGCCTATGAGGGAACATATCACATGTGGCATTCAAGAAGTAGATGAATTCCAAGACCCTCAAAATAATACGGTAGATATGTTCCTTGGGCTTTCCACCATCCAAAGCAAAGTGCTTAGCCATACACTAGGGGCACTTCCTTTTTCACCCTTGATTGCATATCATTGCTCAAAAACAGTGAGGGCACAACAAAATGAGAATTGGCACCCTTACATTGAGTTGATTCAACATTACTAGTCATATCTCTTAAAGTTCCTAAATGTTTCCAAGGACAATTAGTGTCATGCCCATTTTTTTTATCATTGATATGTTTAGTATTTTTGTGAAAATAATAAGATATTGATAATCTTACAAGTTAACGTAACAAGACCCCCACACGTCTATTTTTTCTGTATATTATGGGACATTTGGAACTTTACTCTTAGGTGATCAATTACAAGGCCTGTTCTTTTTAGCTGCTCATCGTTTCAGTCAACTCGATTCCTATGAGCATGTAATTTATTTTTTTCCCAAAGAATGACAAAAGGAATGAGGAAGGCATACCTTTTAAGATCACAAATTGGAATTAATCTTTCACACCCTGCATGTGTTTTAAAAACATCACTACGACTAGTATAAATAATCTTGTTCAACAAAGATCATAGCTTCTCAAGATCAACAATGATCATACCTTATTTGCTCCAAGATTAATGCCAAACAATATATGGATAAACATCAAGTACAATCCAAATAAAATTTATACTTTAGTCATATGCTAAATACGCAAAGTAAAAAGGAAAAAAATCCATCAAAGCTAGGTCTTGAACCCTTAGACACTTATATTTTGACTACTAGGGACTAGGAAGTCAAGCAATCCTAACGTTGGAATCACACATAGGAAATTATCATAAAAGAAATTATCACTTCCTCCAATTTTTAATACTTCGTTTTTCATTTTGGAAAGTTACATATTACTTGCATCATTTCGTTTTTGGCAATGTTTTCTTTTTTTCTCTCTTACACATGTAGGGATGGCAATGGGTCGGATCTGAGAAGGGTCCAAATGAAGATCCATATACTAATTCGTCATGGATCCATATCCGTCCAGATCCGTGGGCCTGGAAAGTAAGGATCCGTATCCCAATCCACTGATCTGGGTCCAAAACGGTCCTAGTAGTTTCCATAAATTTTTCCAAAAATTCATCGAACATGGTTCCAAAGTTACTTCTCCAAGGAGTTCAGTATACATTGAAATCTCAGTCAAATTTTAACAAATCAACTCATCCAATCATACAACATTACAAATTCAAACAACAAAAACATCTCTTCAAGTTTCAATAGTAATTTAAGATACAACTGCACAACGGAAATATACATAATTCAAGTTATAGTTACTTATGTGGGTCGCCTCATTTACTCCATTAATTATTTCATGTTATTTTTAAAAATATCACTGTATTTTTTTAATAAAAAACAGCGGGTAAATGGGTCAAACAATTGATACACTGAGTCCCCCTTCCCGGCAGGTCCATACCCCTCGGTCCGTTGGGTACACAAATTTAAAGACCCACTCCGTTAAAAGGATTTTAAGACCCATATTTATGATAAACCATTGTCAATGTATTGTTTCAGCCCCCCTCGACCTACGTCAGTTGTTAATAAACATACACACAGAAATAATGACCAACTACGTTACGACATGTTGTCACTACCTATCACTTTATACAATTCCCCCCAACCACCCGTCCCACGTCTTCATAACAACATCATTTTTTTATTAAGTCCATGCCCCCCCCCCAACCCCCAAACACGGGAAAAAAAAAAGGTCACGAACAAAAATATTGTATTTCGTTAGTAATATTTCGGGGTAAAATAACAAAAGTGTTTTTGTCAGATTCGGCCAAAACCAAACTCAATCAAGCATTGAATGCAAGTTTCCACACAAATGCAGATAAAGTCTATGTAAAGGATGTAAAGATAATCCCATACGTCAGGGTAAAGTAACAAAAGTGCTTTTGTCGGATTCGACCACAACCCGCCAAACTCAATCAAGCATTTAATGCAAGTTTCCATGCAAATGCAGGTAAAATCTATGTAAAGAATGTAAAGATAATCCCACACATCAGGGTAAAGTAACAAAAGCGTTTTTTGTCGGATTCAACCACAACCCGCCAAACTCAATCAAGCATTGAATGCAAATTTCCACGCAAATGTAGGTAAAGTCTATATAAAGGATGTAATCATGTAAAAGATAATCCCAGTATCCCACATGTCGATTGGCCCATAAACCCTAGTCCCACTAGATGACTAGACAACATCATACTCCAATATTTGAGCAGATAAAGAATCAAAAGCATTTTTTTTGTCAAATTATAGCATGGAAGATACGACTTCGACCACAACACGCCAAACACAACCACACACTGAATGCAGGTATCCAAACGTACACAACCCTATAGTCTAAACAAGACTTGATAATAAGAAATCAGATTTGGCTTCACTTGGGGTGGAAGATGACCATGAAAACACGTATAGATAATCCCTTACATCGGTCGGCCTCATAGATCCTCATTCAACTTGACAACATCATACTCCAATAATTTTTGGGCGTAGAGAACAAAAGCATTTTTGTCGGACTATACCAGACAAAATAAGACTTTGACCCCGACCCAAGAAATTCAATCATGTGTTAAATGCAAGTTTCCACACAAGACTTCATAATAAGAAATTTGATTTGGCTTCAGCCATGGTGAAAGATGACTAGGTAAAGCATGAAAAGATAATCTCTTAGTTTTATCAGCCCCAAAACTTTCTCATTCACGTAGACAACATCGTAATCCAATAATTTGAGGGGGTAGAGAAACAAAGTTTTTTTTTTTTTTTTTTAAGGATTATACTACTACATAAAATATATGATTTCGACAGCAACATGCAGAACAAAGAACAATCAAGAATTGAACGCTAGTCTCCAAGCATACAAACCTTAGTCTAAACAAGACTCAATAACAAGAAATCCGAATGGGCTTTACTCAACGTGGAAAATGATCATGTTCAAGTCGACAACATCAAACTCCAATGATTAATGGGACAAAGAGACAAGCATATCTTGTCAGATTATACCATGAAAGACACGCCTTCGACCGCAACACGCCAAACTTAATCAAGCATTGAATGCAAGTTTCCAAGTATACATGCACCTAAATTCTAAACAAGACTTGACAACAAGATTTCAGATTTGCCTTCACTCGAGGTGCAAGAAGACATGAAATTATCACCATCATCGTATACAGATAATCCCAGGTTAGTCAGCCCTAAATATCATAGACCAAAACGCCATAATCTCAACAGTCCATTTAAAAGAAAACCATGATTCCCTACATGTCAAAACAACTCCCACTCCCATTTGTATACACACACACATACTAAGCACTACCGTTGTGGCATCAACCATGAAAATATCACCAAAATTGTACACACTCCACTTCAAGAATAATTCAGCTCATACGACGCATCGAATCAGCATAAACAACAAGATAACAACAGCAACAACGATACTACCATTGTAGGACTAACCATAAAAGTATCATTATGATGGTACACACACTCCATTTCAGGAATAATCCGATTTGAACCGCCCCACATTTATGCATCGAATCAACATAAACAACAACAAGATACTATCATCATAAATGTAAACACATAAACCAAAGCAATCCATAAAATCAAGATCATATACCAATATAAAATCAAACACGCACACACAAACACAACTCAACCACCAAAAAATTATTAAATTATAATATTAAAACATAAAACTTAAAACATAAACTCAAACACAAAATTCAATACAGCAAAAATCACTTACCAAAATGAAAACCCAAAGTACTAATAAGGGCTTTATTACAAATGACAATTGAAACAGAAGATACAACTGAGAGACTCAAAGCCCCAACAGTTCCAAGCTGAAACCCTCCTCTGCTTTCACTCATTTTTGAATGATCACTAATCAAAAACCCTTAACTTCAAAAACCTACAATAACCCACCAAAAAAAACACATAAATTATCAATAAAAATCAAAACTTTATTATAAAAATCACAATTATACACAAAATCAAAGTAACCCACCTTGAATTTCTGATTATAATTATGAAATTCAACAAATGTGAAGCAGATCTGATTGAAGCAAGAAGAGGGTGAGCAGTAATAAGGCGAAAGACATGTAAATGTAGCAGTATTTATTGGTTGTATAAATTGTATTATTGTAATTTATTTAATTATATGAAATATAAAAAATAAAATATAAAAATATGATTTTTATGAGAAACAAAAACAGTAAAAAAAAATTAAAAAAAAAAAAAAACTATGAAAATGAAAAGGAAAAAGATCTTGCCTTTAAAAGAACGTTAGAAAGAAATGCAGAAGTTGTGGTGTCGATCTCAAAATGTTGGTAGTAGGACACTACCTAACTGCAGTTTCCTAGCCCAAGGATCTTCCTTTAATTCTAACTCTCCTTGGGCGTGGGGTTTTATATTATTTATTGCGGATTAATAATTATACTGAGATGTAAATTGTAATTATAAATAAAGCCGTGGTTGTGGAGTACATGACGGAAAAATTACAAAAGTAATGACCGTTTAGAAGAGAGGGTAACGATTGCTAAAGTTGAAGAGGATGTAACTGTCGTAAGAAAAATTGTTTCCAATTGTAGGTAGGGTGTTACAATTGTGAGAGGTTGTTATATTTGACAGAGGATTTGGGGGTTTGAGTTCCAAGGTGCAACAATACTTTGCTAAAACCGTTGTTGTTCTCGTTTCGTTGAATAAAATATTGTAAAGTTAGAGATAAATAAAAATGATGTAAAGAAAACGTACAAGGATATATATCCTTTTTTGAATTTGTTGAGTACCTCTTCAACAAGAATTGTGTGAAGCAAATTTTTTTTCCATGGAATACTACAATTAATTTACATTAAATATAAAACTTAACATTTTGTAACATTTGACTCATTTGTGCAATAATTTTTTTGTGTGCGTAAATAATGAGCTACAAAGGCAATGATGTAAGATTCGAGCTGAGGTATTACATATTCCAATACTTTTATGTTTGTGTGACCTATCATGATGTCATTGATCAACTCAATTATTACTTAGGCTAGTTTTTGTTTAACGAAGTTAACTAATCACCTAAATTTTATATTGGAAAAGATAAACAAGTTTTGATAAAATTAGATCAGATAAGAAAATCAAATTAAGCTATCTAAATCATAAAAAAAAAAAATCTTTAATAAGATAATATATTATAATTATATATTTTGAAACTACTCATCAATATGATTATTATTATTATACATCTTTTGAGTAGTATTTTCTATGGCATTTGTCTACTATTCAAAGTGAATTTTAGTCAAAACATATCAAACCAACTAAGGCCATGTTATTTTAAGTTTGTGACTCATGTGTGTGAATATAATGTAGCAGTATTTGACTCATTTCCTGGGTGCGTGGTAATTCTCCTGAAACTTGGCCAAGTGCTCGTTTAGACCGTGCTCTTTGTAATGGTGATTGGGCCTTTAAATGGTTTTGCCCCCACCCCCCACCCCCCCGATCAAATATCACGCCCTTTTCGATTTCAAGCAGCTTGGTTAACTCATGAAAGCTTTGAGGGGTTTGTCAATGCTAGTTGGTCTAATGATGAGCCATTGATGCCAATGTTGGATAAATTGGCAGATAAAGTTACAAGAATGAAGTAAGGCTAAATTTCATGAACATTTTCCATCAAAAACGTAGGTTCGTTGTTGGCTCGAATTGAAGGAGCACAAAAGGCATTATCTAGCTGCGTACGCATGAGGGTCTTATTAAGCTAGAGGCTAATTAAATTGCGACGGGAACTTGATCAAGTCCTCTATCAAGAGGAGTTTCCACGGTAACAAATTAAAAGGCGGGAGCAAAATGGATAAAAGACGAGGGTCGCAATATTACGAGAAGATGGCGTAATAAATTTACTGCCTTAAAAAATTAATTTGGTAGGTAAGTGGGTGTATGATAATGAAAAAAAAATTAAAGAATTGATAGATGGTGGAATATTTCATGATCTTTTTCATAAAGATGGTTGCATGGACGACTCATACATTCTCACTAATGTTTTTCATGAATTTTCGAATGCCGCATGGGAAATTTCAGCTATGCCATTTACAAAGCTAGGCAGAGGTGAATAATGGTGCAATAATTTTGGAGATGGCCTGGGTCATTAAAAGCTCCGGTTCCTGACGGTTTTCAAGCTCTTTTCTACCAAAAACATTGAAAGTGTGTAAAATGGTATTTGATTCCCTACTAGAAGGTTGTGGGATGCCCTCTCGTCTAAATGATACATTATTCCTCTCGCTTGTTCCAAAAGTTGATAATTCGGAATTTACATCAATTTTAGCCCATTGATTGGTTTGTGTAACGTGGCATACAAGATTATCACAAAAGACTATCGTTAATCGCACTAAGCCAAATATGTTGCATCTTTATTACCTCATATAAGCAAACTAGCTTCGTTTTGAGGCCGGTCAGGAAATCACAGGAGGTCCTTCATACTAAGAAGAGTGGTAAAAGGAATGACGGCTATTAAAATAGAGTTAGTTTGAAAAGGCCGCTTATGATAGATTAAGATGGGATTTTATTCAATCCACTCTTAGAGAAGTCAACTTTCCAATTATGCCTGTATACAAGTGCCTACTATAATTAAGAGGGTAACAAGGGAAACATTTGGGTATCTCTGTGAGAAGATTCATAGGAGACTTGCGAGTTGGAAAACTAAATATCTTTCTTTGGTGAGGCGAGCAACTTTGACGAAATTAGTATCTTTCCTCTATGAGCTTTTATTCCATGTAAATGGCAAAATTACCTATGACAATGTGCGAGAATATTGATAAAAGGGCTCAATGTTTCTTATGAGGAGGTGATGATGAAGGCAGATGCATTCACCTGCTTTCGTGAGAAACAATTCAGGATCCAATCGAGGAAGGAGGATTGGGCATAGTCTCTGCAAAGCAAGCTAATGCAACGTCTTTAACAAAGTTAGGATATTGACAAATACAACCTTTTTAATAAAGTTATTGGCACCAGTTTTCAGGAAAAAAATATTGCAAAGGTTGTTGTGATTTAGGGATGCTCGTCCCAAAGGCTAATATATCTAATGTGTGGAGTGGCATCACGGAGAATGTAAAATGATTAAATGAAGGGATGCACTTTGCGATAACAAATATATGGAATTGAAGGCGTACCTTGTTTAGGGACCATAAGTGGGCTACCAAAGAGACCTTAAGCTTAATTGCTAGTAGTATGACCAATCCCGGTGTATATTTTGGGTGTTACAGTTGAGGAGATGTGGGACTTTAATCAAGGTTAGCATTGGGATAAGCTTGCGCACTCACTTCTGCAGGAATGGACTCTTAAGCATATTGACTCCTATGAATTGAAGCAGGATGACAGTTTGGGCGACCTTCTATATTGGGGTGGCTCGCCCAAGGAAAGGTTCTCTATTAGATTGACGCTAAAACTAATGAAGAAGAATGATAGGGTTGGACTTGACAACTCCCAACTATGGCAGACAATTTGGGACTTTAAAGTTCAACAACTGATCAAGCTGTTTTTATGGCTGGTTATGCATGACATAATCTTATGTAATGCCAATATGGTAAAGAAGCGTATTAGTGAAGACGCGAGGTGTGGCCGCTATGGGAGTCTCAAGGAGGACGTGTTACATTTGTTGCGAGATTGTCCCTCGGCACATCACGTTTCGCAAGCTGTTAGTGTTTTTACACTTTACCCTTCCTTCTATTTGGGGTCGTTGCAGGGATAGTTATATAGGAACCTTAAGGTGCAAGCTAAGAAAGAGTAGCCAATGATACTTGGCCGACATTCTTCGCAATGACAATATGGTGGATTTGGAAATTGCGTAATGATCATAAATAGGGCGCCATAGCCAAATTCCCATTGATGTCTCTCAATTTTTCAACACAAAATTCATGGAAGCTGAAAGAGTTTTAGCTCTTCCTCTCACACGTGTCTCCTCACAAGTTTCTTCTTCTACGACCACTTTTGTGCGTTGGATGGCACCACCATCTGACTGGTGGGTTTTAAACTCCTATGGAACTGTAAAAGGGTCTCTAAGGGCTATAGGGGGTGGTGGTTTATTAAGGGATCATGATGGGTGATTCATTCATGGATATGCTGCAAATTATGGAGTTAGCTATGTCTTCAAATTAAGCTGAGTTACGAGCAATAGAGATCGAAGGCTATTATCCAAAGTTTTTTGCGATTTCGGGATCTCGTAATAAAAGTTGCCAAAAACTATTCGGGGTGTAAGTATGGTTAAATATGAACCCTAAACATGCGACATAGGGAGAAAGGGCCATCAAAGGGATAATAACAAGTTTATATAGGGTCCCGGATTAAGCTGTTTTCCCCATCTTCATAAAAGGCCATAAGAGTGATGATAATAGGGTTTTAGGGGGCGAAATCGATCGCAGGGAGTCCTTTGGTGGCCCATAGCACTTGGTAAAAGAAAAGAGACAAAAATAAGATGGAGTCCGGAAAGGCCCCTCCAGAGGCCTAAATCGAAGAGGGACGATAACAATATGGGGTGAAAATGCTATAAGAGGGACGATAACAAGTCTTTTGAGGGTCTAGGAAAAAGTTGTTTTTTCGTTCTTTGGATAAGGCCTCAAGAAGAATGATAAAAGTTTTCAGGGGTCGAAACCGGTCATAGGAGTCTTACAGAGGCCCGTGAAACTTGGTAAAAAAAAAACACAAGGTAAATGTTAAACAGAGCCCGGGAAGGCTCCTCTAGCAGCCATAAAGGCTATTATCCACTGTTTTTAAAGATTCCGAGGCCCCGTAACAAAAGTGGTCATAAACTCTCCAGGTGCCCGTATGGTTAACATAAGATCCCAAACTAGCCGATTTGGGTGAAAATGCTTTAAGAGAGATGATAACAAGTTTTTGGAGGGTCCATAAAATAAATGTTTTTCCATCTTCGGAAGGCCATAAGGTGGATGAAATTAGATTTTTAGGGGCCGAAATCGATCATGGGGAGTCTTGTGTCGATCCATAGCACTAAGTAAAAAAAAAAAAAAAAAAAGACAAGGCTTAGAAAGGCTCCAAATGTATCTAGTGAAATGATCAACAAAAATCACATAGTGACATACTAATATCTCATAGACAAAACACATTATACCAAAAATATAAGAAAGTCAACAGATCAAGGTCAACCTTTATGGTCTTTGACATCAAAGTCAACATATTCTTAATATTCAAGTTTCATGAACAATCATCAAAACCTCCAAAAACCCATCATAAGCCCTTCTCCATAGATTCTAAAAGTATACTACTCAAAATCCATGGAAAATATAGCAATAAACATTGAAACAAAACTAAAGCATGAAATAAACATGATCTTGATTTTTCTCACTAACCAAGCAACCATAAAAATAAACAAAAACAATATCAAAAGAAAGCTTAAAGAACAAGGAATAGAAAACAATACGAAAAACTTGATTTTTGATTGAAAATAAAGCTCCAACAATGGTCTTCAATTTCTCTCACTACTTTAGGTCTCTGCTTTTGTTCAAATACCATAAAAATTAGAAATCTAAAGAGGCAAGTAAATAAAACTTTACCTAACAAAAATGTGAAAGTGGGTATTTATTCCCCTTAACAAAACACGACCTAAAATCAAAGCCCAAACTAAACTCAAAAGGATGCAGGCATGGATCAGAGCGGCTGCTCCACCTAGATCGAGGTCACTCCAACTCTCCAACTTTTGGAGCGATAACTAAACATGAAGGTTGCGCTCGTTGCAGGACTTAACCTAACACCTTACGGCACGAGCTGACGACATCCATGCACTATTTGTGTCTGCGTTCCCGATGGCACCCCTCTCATTCAAGAGGATCCGCAACATATCAAGCCTTGGTAAGGTCCTTATTTTGCTTTGCATTCCAAGGGTTAGAGAGTTCGCTTCAGAATCTCTAGATTGCTTCTTTATTTGAGGGTTTCCTTGGTCGCTCTATATGCTTCCACAGGATCGCTCTAGGCATTACAAGTCACTCCATAGGGCTTCGAGCTTCAAATTGAGCCTTCCTTTGGTTTGAGTTGGTCCAAACCCTTCTTTCGCTCATCGCGAGCCTAACTTGGTGGCAAAGTTCCCCATGTCTACAAAACTCGATATATTGTCAAAGAAGCATGCTAAAACCAAGTTATAGGCAATAACCACTATATAACGGGGCAAAATACGCACTAAACACATTATGTTGACATTTTATTCACAAAACTACGAACTAAGTAAAAAACGGCCTAAAAGCGAACCCACAAGAGACTAACTAGGGGTAAAAACGTTTAATATGTGGTCATGAAAACCACTTATTACTATTAAACCTGAAGACACTATTGATAAAGTTTTTGAAGAATTAATGGGAGACCCCAATTATCAAAGAGTCATTGATGTTAACAATGCCATACTAAATCTCAAAACCATCACAACTAACCTCCTTCTCTACACCCTTCAATGCCAATTCTCAAATCTCTTATTTCTCCCTTTCAACTTCAATGCTTTTCAACGTAATAAGAGTCTTAAGCTCCCCTTCAATCATAACACTTTAGTGTTACTATACATTCCCCTCTTGAACTTCTTTACACTGATTTATGAAGCTTTTGGATCGTTTCAAATACTATATGAGTTTTGTTGATCATTTCACTAGATACATTTGATTTTATCCTCTAAAAAAGAAAGCTGATGCTAAAGTTGTACGTGTTCATTCGGTTTAAAGTATTGAATTGGTTGATAAATATATTGAAAAATCACTTAAAATTATTTATTTAGATAATGGAGGAGAATATAAAACCTTATATAATTTTCTCACCTCGATGGTGTCTGTCATCTCACATTCCCGCCTCATACACCAAAGCATAATGATTTTGTAGAACGACACCATCATCATATTGTAGAAACTGGTCTATCTCTTCTTTTGCATGCTAAACTTCCTTTAGAGTTTTGATCTTTAGCGTTCACCATTACCACTCAGTTAATTAATCGACTTCCCCCTCATACTCTCTCAAACAAGTCTTTCCCGGCGGATAGTGCGGCCGAGAGGGGTGGCTGGCGAGGGAGCCATGTAGGGTTTCGGGTTTTTACGATTTTTTTTTCTCTTTTTCTCAAAAACCTAAAAATCTTAAAATAAAATAAAATTTTTGAATTTTCTGATTTAAAGGAGTATTTATAGGCCCAAAAATCAACAATTGAGAAATTACAAAAATACCTTTAATGATGGAAATTACCTTTTTGCCCTTGTTTTAAAACATAAACGGAAACCTCTTGAAAACCAGATTTAGAAACTTTTAAAACACGTCAATAAATATTAAAAGACTATGAAATACTTGATAAAAATTATAAAACCTCAAAAAAAAAAAATAATTCCTTAATTAATTATTTTTTTTAATAAATTTATTTATAAAACCTTTTTTTCTTCTTTAAAAATACTAAAAAAGTCCTTTTTTTTTGTGCTAGGGAGCCACTAGGGCGGGGATGAAAATCAATCTCAGGATCTCCTGGAACCGGGAGGGAAGTTTTTACCACTTGAGCTACCCCTCACTCTCACGAAAAATGTGCTTTAATTTATAAAATAAATAAAATTACTGGGTATTAAAATCAACCACACCACCACCAACAAATTTAATTTTAGGCAAATCACCGTCAGTCATGTCTGGTTGAGTGTCCACCACCTTTAAGAGTCCCTTAGCTTAGCAAAACCCATATCTTTAGGGCCTGTTTACTTCAACTGAAAATAGTTGAACTGAACTGAACTTATTGGAGCTGAATNCGATGGCACCCCTCTCATTCAAGAGGATCCGCAACATATCAAGCCTTGGTAAGGTCCTTATTTTGCTTTGCATTCCAAGGGTTAGAGAGTTCGCTTCAGAATCTCTAGATTGCTTCTTTATTTGAGGGTTTCCTTGGTCGCTCTATATGCTTCCACAGGATCGCTCTAGGCATTACAAGTCACTCCATAGGGCTTCGAGCTTCAAATTGAGCCTTCCTTTGGTTTGAGTTGGTCCAAACCCTTCTTTCGCTCATCGCGAGCCTAACTTGGTGGCAAAGTTCCCCATGTCTACAAAACTCGATATATTGTCAAAGAAGCATGCTAAAACCAAGTTATAGGCAATAACCACTATATAACGGGGCAAAATACGCACTAAACACATTATGTTGACATTTTATTCACAAAACTACGAACTAAGTAAAAAACGGCCTAAAAGCGAACCCACAAGAGACTAACTAGGGGTAAAAACGTTTAATATGTGGTCATGAAAACCACTTATTACTATTAAACCTGAAGACACTATTGATAAAGTTTTTGAAGAATTAATGGGAGACCCCAATTATCAAAGAGTCATTGATGTTAACAATGCCATACTAAATCTCAAAACCATCACAACTAACCTCCTTCTCTACACCCTTCAATGCCAATTCTCAAATCTCTTATTTCTCCCTTTCAACTTCAATGCTTTTCAACGTAATAAGAGTCTTAAGCTCCCCTTCAATCATAACACTTTAGTGTTACTATACATTCCCCTCTTGAACTTCTTTACACTGATTTATGAAGCTTTTGGATCGTTTCAAATACTATATGAGTTTTGTTGATCATTTCACTAGATACATTTGATTTTATCCTCTAAAAAAGAAAGCTGATGCTAAAGTTGTACGTGTTCATTCGGTTTAAAGTATTGAATTGGTTGATAAATATATTGAAAAATCACTTAAAATTATTTATTTAGATAATGGAGGAGAATATAAAACCTTATATAATTTTCTCACCTCGATGGTGTCTGTCATCTCACATTCCCGCCTCATACACCAAAGCATAATGATTTTGTAGAACGACACCATCATCATATTGTAGAAACTGGTCTATCTCTTCTTTTGCATGCTAAACTTCCTTTAGAGTTTTGATCTTTAGCGTTCACCATTACCACTCAGTTAATTAATCGACTTCCCCCTCATACTCTCTCAAACAAGTCTTTCCCGGCGGATAGTGCGGCCGAGAGGGGTGGCTGGCGAGGGAGCCATGTAGGGTTTCGGGTTTTTACGATTTTTTTTTCTCTTTTTCTCAAAAACCTAAAAATCTTAAAATAAAATAAAATTTTTGAATTTTCTGATTTAAAGGAGTATTTATAGGCCCAAAAATCAACAATTGAGAAATTACAAAAATACCTTTAATGATGGAAATTACCTTTTTGCCCTTGTTTTAAAACATAAACGGAAACCTCTTGAAAACCAGATTTAGAAACTTTTAAAACACGTCAATAAATATTAAAAGACTATGAAATACTTGATAAAAATTATAAAACCTCAAAAAAAAAAAATAATTCCTTAATTAATTATTTTTTTTAATAAATTTATTTATAAAACCTTTTTTTCTTCTTTAAAAATACTAAAAAAGTCCTTTTTTTTTGTGCTAGGGAGCCACTAGGGCGGGGATGAAAATCAATCTCAGGATCTCCTGGAACCGGGAGGGAAGTTTTTACCACTTGAGCTACCCCTCACTCTCACGAAAAATGTGCTTTAATTTATAAAATAAATAAAATTACTGGGTATTAAAATCAACCACACCACCACCAACAAATTTAATTTTAGGCAAATCACCGTCAGTCATGTCTGGTTGAGTGTCCACCACCTTTAAGAGTCCCTTAGCTTAGCAAAACCCATATCTTTAGGGCCTGTTTACTTCAACTGAAAATAGTTGAACTGAACTGAACTTATTGGAGCTGAATTGAACTGAAAGTTTTTTATGAAGGATTAATGAATAGCAAAATAAGAGAAGAGCTGAGCTGAACTGAACGGATTTTAAGCTGAATTAAATAGGCCCTCAGTTTAACCGCCTTACCATCGCCCATACCATCGCTATCACCACTGCCACTTTCATTCATGGCCACCGCGTCACTCTGCCATGGTCCTAGTTGTTCAACCAAAAAATTCCAATCACTAACAACGGACTTGTTGCAAACTCACTAGGCAATAGCCATCCTAAAAATAATATAAGGTGACAATTGTCTTTCAAGGATTTGTTGGGAGAATTTGGGTCTGTGTGAAATTTTCACTAATAACAAGATAGCTTCTCGAAAAACTCAATTGAGAAACTTCAAATTGGAGCTTCTAATTGTAAAGTTATTTTTCACTCTACAGAGCTCTTAGAAAAGTTAAAATACTGTTTACATTTTCACTTATTTGGCCAAGTTTTAGCTCTTTGGGCCTAAAAGCTTGCCAAGAACCTAATTCAAACGATTCGTAAAAACACCTTTTTGGATACTATCCGAGGCAACGATCCGTAAGGCAACGGGCAAGGAAAGTTGTAGGCTATACTTTTCCTTACCCTCTTAACAACACAAACCATGGAATAATATTGACATTTCAGCTAAGTTAACAAACATCGTACACCCCTATATAATTTTCCTAACCATTTTATCACCTTTATTGAATATTTGATTTTGACTAACAACAAACAGAAATTTCCACTATCAATCTCATCATCAAATCATCATCCCTCAATTCTTCATTATCCGCTATCCTTCTCATTGGTTGATCAAATTAAAAAAATATATATAAAAAAATAAATAAATAAAAAAAACCCCAACAAAATCAAAAGCTAAATAACAAAATACAAAAATCTTTCATAAATTTCCAATTTTTGGTCATACCCATGAAAAAAAATATAATATTTAGGTAACATGGTCAATTGGGGTTTCGAAAATTTGACAATTTTTTGTTTGAATAAATGTTGTTCTTAAACCTTCATTGTTGCTTTTGTTGGCTTTAGCTCATTTTTTATCAAGTGGGTATTTCTAATTTTTCTTTAATTTTTATTTTTTGATATTTAAAAAGTTTGTTCTTTGATTTGATTTTTGTGGGTATTATTTGTATTTTGTTGTTGTTAATTGAGGGGGTAATTGATGTAAAATAATGGAGAATTCACAGGATCATGAGTTTGATTTTAATAGAGAACAAAGGAGGGATTTGGGTAACACTTCAACTTCTTGTAATTCAGTTTATCGATTATTTGGGCGCCAAAAACCTATTCATCAGATAATGGGAGGTGGTCAAGGTATATTTCTTTTACATAAATGTATGTCTATTATAGTTTGATTTGATTTTTGGAGTATGATATAATGAAATTTCGTTTCACATTAGTTGCAACGATTTCACATATAGTAGAGAGGAAAAATTTCTAATCATCGCAAATAATGTGAAACAGAGGTAGTATATAATATGTGTTGTAACTTGTGAATTTCATGAATGATGGGTTATGTTTTTGTTAGCAATATATGTATGTTGATGGTGTTGAATTGGGGTTTGTAATATTGCCCTTTTGATTGGCCTAATCTTTTGATGAAGTGAAGGAGCTTCATATGTAAATGGCATTTTGAGAAACCTTTTGCTGAACAGCGAATTGGGCACCATTTGGTTTTTGAATAGTCATACTTTGGATCCTCTTGTTGAACTAATGTATCTCCACTGGGAGAAACGAATCTTAACGATGTGCTTTGGTAAAGTTTATCCAATGTGTTCAAAAACTAAAGGTTTTCCATACTTGGAAATTTGGAATCCATCCACTGTTGTGTTGTTGTGCTAGTCTCCAATATCCGTTGAATTTATTTCCATATAGAACAGAAATATCAATTTCCTACACAAATTATGGTATGTGCGCCCTAATATGGAACTGGTTAAGTTTTTAGAGCTTAGCTTGCTATATCTTCTAAATCTCTTAGATCATGATTTAGCTTTTTCAGTGGGGGTTTTTATGGTTTTTGAGATATCAATGAAAAAAGGAGCATCAAATTAAGACAAACTAGACCTTTCTATTCTTAATATAGAATGATGAATAACTGCACTGTCCCTTCAATTTACTATGAGGACTGTTGTTGGAGAAACTCTTTTTTATTTCATTGCACTTGACCACTTGAGTCCATAAATGATAAAGTTTTGTTTTATGTAAAGTACAAGTGAGTATGGTCTTTTACTCTTTTATCTAATTGTTGTTGCCGGCTTTCTTGAGAAGCAAATATTTAGTCACTGATGATGCTTTAAGGAGGAACCCCTCACAACCTTCTAATGGTGGCAGCTTCATACTTCATACACTAAGTAGACCCTTTAATGATAGGACTTTTTAGTTTGAACATGATTTTTTGGGATTAAGGCCCTGTTCTCGTCAACTTATTTTTGCTTACCTAAACTTATTTTGCTGAACTGAACTTATTTTTACTTATCTAAACTTATTTTTGCTGAACTGAACTTATTTATGCCGAAAATAAGTAAATATAAGACGAGGAGAACATGGCCTAACGCTGTGATTGATTGATTTAAGGATAGTCATAAAAGTATTGGTTCTGTTGTCATCCAAGTTGTGTTTGTTTGATTACATTTCATTCTCTGTTACTAGCTGCTAATGTGATCTTATGGAAGAAAAGTTGTATCATTAAAAAGAGTTTCCGTTGAATTTATTTCCATATAGAACATGAATGTCAATTTCCTACAATCTTACACACGTTATGCATGTGTGCCCTAGATTTGAAATTGTTTAAGGTTTTAGAGCTTAACTTGCTATGGCTTTTAATGTTCTAAGGTCATGCTATTTACCTTTTCACAGAGAGGGAGAGAGAGGGAGAGAGAGGGGGGGGGGGTGTTGGTTGATGGTTTTGGTGAAGTTAATCGATAAAGGAGCACCAAAGCAAGACAAATTACACCTTTTCTATTTACCTTTCCGCAGAGAGAGAGGGACAAAGAGAGAGAGAGAGGAAGGGTGGGTGGGGGGTTGAGGGTTTTGGTGAAGTTAATCGATAAAGGAGCACCAAAGCAAGACAAATTACACCTTTTTGATTCTTGATATTGAATTATGAATAGCTGTATTTTTCTTTCAATTTACCATGAGTGCCATTGTTGGAGAAACTCTTTTTCATTTCATTGCACTTACACCAAGTGAGTTACATCTTTTATCTAATTGTGTCCTGCTTCCTGAAGAAGTCAAGATTTAGTCAATCGTGATGCTTTTAGGAAGTATCTCTCCAAAACCTTATAATGGTGTCAACTTCATACTTCACACTCCAAGTAGACCCTTTAATGATAGGAAATTTTTGTTTGAATATTTAAGTATAAGTCATGCAAGTATTGATTCTATTGTCAATCAAGTTGCATTTGTTTGATTACGTTTCATCCTCTGTGATTAGCTGCTGATGTGATCTTGTGGAAGAAATGGCATCTATCATGTGGGGTCGTTGTAATTGCTACTGCTGCTTGGCTTTTGTTTGAGCAGTCTGGATTACCATTCCTCTCGGTATGTTCAGATGTTCTGCTCATCTTGATAGTGTTGCTGTTCCTTCGCGCCAATTATGCTGTTATGAGAAATAGGTCTGGCTTCACTGCTTTTCATATTCTTTTTCTTATTAGACTTGTACATTCCTCTCAGTATTAGAGCTTCATAGGCTGTCCCTGAATCTCTGGCTGTCTGCAGACCGTTGGAAGAACTACCTGAACTAGAGTTGTCAGAAGATTTGGTTACCTCTTCTGCTGCATCGTTTCGTGTCAAAGTTAACTACTTTCTGATGATGGCACATGATATCACTCTTGGCAAGGACTTTAGACTGTTCTTCAAGGTATGAGGACATGTTTTGGGGCATATTATTTTAATATAAATTAATTCGATATGCTCATGTGAACGTGAAACTTTTCAATCTCTTTTATTTGTTTCCCTACTATTAAAGCAAGATGTATGGCATTACAGGCTGTTTTATCTTAAAGTATGGATGGGACTTTACTTTCCTCTGCTCCTGACCACGAATCCCGAGCCCATAACCCTAAACCATAACTCATGATGGTCTTGCAGTCTCAGCCTTGGCTATATTTTCAGCTGCTGCACGAGAAGACACTTATTTTTAACCAACCTACAGGTTCATGCCCTATAAAAAAAAATGGAAAATTTAAATTTAGTTGATATGAGAGGCATTGCTTTGTTTCGTAACGCTCTTGAAGCTAAAAATCCAGGATGATTAGACGATCTTGCTGGCCTTCTTTCTCTTGGTCTGAAAACAGCAGGTCCTAGCAAAATGTTCATTGTTTCTCTTCCCACTCTAGACCACAAGATTTTCCTCATAATTCTGTCAAAACTTAACAGTAACATTTGAAGGGACCTAAAGGATTAAATTAGTATTTAGGTTTTTACTGAGCTTACAAGGTTGATTGTTGGATTTGGTGTAGAAGCCATGATATCCTGCTAAAGCTTTTACTGCTTGAAAATATTCTAAGGGTAAAGCTTTAGGAGTTGTGACTAATGGCTGATGGAGAAGCTAATATATATGGAAGGAAAGTGTCAACCATCACCTGGTGAGTTCTATGTAATCTTGGATAAATCAAAGCATCAAATTTGGATCTTCTTTTTGTTAGATATTTCTTTGATACCGTATCAGAGTTCCTTAATGTGTCAATTTTGGAGGGGCTTTGGATGATGTGCAATTTTGAACATAAATGATAGAAAGCATATCTTTGGAGGTCACTTATTATTCTGGAACATTGGAATACGGTTAACCACTGTTTTGCTTAAAATGTGAGATAGTATGACGTTGATGGAAGGAGGAAAAGTGGAAGTTTTGTTTTTGCAGTTTTCTAATTATCATTAAATTCATTTGCTTCCAATGGTTTTGCAAATTTTACTGGAATGAAGCTCAAATCGTTTTCTTTACAGGGTTTCTTGTGACTTGGATCCACCCATCAAGTACGGATAGTACTTATGTGGCTCCTGTTTGTACTGTTATCTTCTGTAAAAATGCTAGCTTTGAGTATCCCGTATACGCTATCTCTTTCTTAGTATTTGGCTTTTCGCCTAAAACATTATTCTATATGAAACGCTTCAGCTGCTTTCGGTATTCTGGCATGTTTTGGTAATTTGCTACACATACATTGTGCTGTTGGATCCCTTATTCCCTTTTTACTTATTGTTCCTAACTTTCTGTAAGCTGTCGTGAAATTTTGAGAGTGAACTTCTTACCACGGTGTTTTCCTATGTCAGGTGGTGGCAGCTCTGTGGCTCTTTTCTGTTGCTGGTAGCTTATTTTCTTTCTTTACGCTTGCTTATATAGGTATGAAGATCTGTTCAATTTTTTATTTATCACGAAGAATTGCTTTTAATAATAACTTTGGACACATTATTTCTAGTGACTGCTGAATGAACAAAATAAGGCCTGAAATACAATAATGAAATACAAGATACTTAGCCAAGAGGAAGTGAAAAATAACTGATTTTTTTCCTTAAAAGACTGGCTGGAATTTTCAAAGTCCATATCTTAAAATTAGCAGTAAATAGAGTAGGGTATGTGAAAGAACTAAAGACTATAAAGGCTCTCTGTTTGGCTCAGATTGGGCCTATTCGTATATGTCTGCTGTCAAATTGTCAATTATAGTTCAATAGCCACTTTCATCAATTCAATCGATCCAATTACTCCAACGTGCGCTCAATAATGCTCAGAATTTTGTAATAAACAACAACGACGACAAAACTATGTACAGTAGGTGTGAAAGTTTCAGCTGCATTATTTGAAATGATCATAATCTTCAATTGCTGTAACTAAAGTCTAAACCAATATGCATCCTAAAATAAACTAAAGAACAATGATACTTCAAACTCCCCTTAATTAAATTATTGCTTATTCCTAAGCAAAACTAAACAAAGCAAAGACAATCCGTGATAAGCAATCAAGTACAAAATACTTCACCTCTAGAAGTATTGTTGCATTGAATATGATTCAAGATCAAATCCAAGCAAGCATTTCTCAATATCCATTAATCAACTTCTTCCAACTATCTCTCAAAGTATTAATCAAGTAGGGCTAACTATGCATGCCTAATGATTTTCTTAAGAGCTCATATGGATGAAACTCCACTCGATGAGTAAGAATTTTATTTGGTCCATCTCCAATATGCTATAGAACAATAACTGACATATTGCTAATGTTAATGATGATAGTGCTAACTGACCCAATATTATGACACTCCTAAGAAATTTATTCAACCTACATCCAATCTACCTAACCAATATGAGTAATTTTGTAATGAGATTCAAGTCAACTACATCCTTTGTGCCCCTAAATGATTTTTGAAATGATTTTTGACTTCATTGAATGAGAAAACTAGATTCTAGATTGGTTGACCATGGCATGTCTTTGATTGTTGTGACCCCATAGAGGTCAACACTAAGCTTGAACGATAAGAGGTTAATCTATACTTTTCATTAATGGATAAAAATATACTACCTCTAGTTCAATTTATTGGCAACAAAAGGGTATTTGTATCTCACAAAAAATACCCCTTTGTTGCAAATAAAATGAATCGGAGGTAGTAATTGTTCACAAGTGCTTAAATCTGGGTGTGACATCAATTTTCTTTGAGACTACTTTGATTGAGAGCCATGCATGTGCTTCTGTCTTGTTGTCCTGAATTTTCACCTTTCCCTTTCATTGTTATGATTATCCTCGGTACAAGCTTAATAGTTTATTAAACCCCATTGGTCACTTGTACCTAGCTCAGCCTAGTGGATCATTATTTTTTGTGTTTTTTAAGATTGTTGGTATGGAGCATTAATTGGAATATGATGTGGGAAAATTGCTTTCGTTAAGGAAGTCAAAGACTGATGCATGTTATTTAGTAGCTAGTAGAAGTTGTTTTAATAAGTTCTATGATAGGAATTCCTGAGCTCGTCTTATCACAACTTGTAATTGCTGAACTTCTTAAGAATTAGAAATATAGATAAAAGTACATAGTGCATATAGGTGCTGAATGAAGTGCAAAGAGAGGGTAAAAAGTGCATAGCATTACATTTTGGTTATTACTCTTCCTCTTTAGTTTATAATATGCTGTTGTTACAAGTATCTATTGGAGTTTTGTTGGCTTCATGTTGGCCATGGGCCCATGGTTGCTTGATTAGTATTGCTCCGTAGTTAGACCTTTACTCTCATATTCCCCCCCCACCCCGACGAAGCCCCTTTACAAGCTTGACTTAAACCTCCGGACCTTCGAGCCTTGCATAGAGTTTCTACTTTCAAGCAGTCTGCTGATTGGTGCTTATTAACCGAACTTGAAATGAAAAATTGGTGAAATTTGTGTGTAGTTTTGATGTCACTGGAATTTGTGCAGAACTTTGGAGCTTAGACTGTAGTTTGCCAAGCATGTCATACATAAGTGCCTAGTAGGTAGCATGCTTATGTTTCAGCATGCTAGTAGTTGAATAGTTAGCAGTTACCTTACCTGAAATCAGTTATATGTCCTTCAGAAGTTTAAAATAGTGAAGTTCTTAAAGGACTGTCATCACCAATTCACCAGGACATTCCAGGAACGATGATCCCTTGTTTTGAAGATTAAAGATGGAGCTTTTAGTCATCAACAGCAGTGAAATGCGGTTCTGTCAAGTATATTGAAATATGCTTGTCGGGGTCTTTTAGTTATACCAAGCCAAGAAATGTTAATTGTTAACACGGCATTATCATTTTCTCTTACTAAGAATTTTCATTATCTTTCTCTTACTTTGGAGTTCGATGTTGTTCGCAGGTACTATCATTTTTGTTACAGTTCCTGCTCTGTACTGCAGATATGAAGAACGCATAAATAAGTTTGCGGGTTTTTTACACAAGAGATTCTCAAAGCAGTACAAAGTTGCTGACGAGGATATAGTTAAAAGGCTTCCTCAAAGTACATTAAGGGACAAAGATGAATGATTGTTAGACCAATTTTGTATAGAATGTGTTAGACCTTTTACTCCTTCAGATATCATTTGTTTTCTTATTGCCAATTGTAATTTGCTAGTTAAATTCTTTTTATCTGGTGCATGAATAATAAAAGATCAAGATCTTTAGTACAAGCATCTATATAATGCATGTAAGCCTATGCTTAGTTCACCTTTAGCTAGTCTCATTGGATTTTTTACATGTATTGAATTCCTTATCTAGCACTAGAGTAGTAAAATATCAAGATCTTTTGTACAACAGTTTGGAGAACTAATAATCAAAACTGCGGTATAAAGTGCATACTCTTTACACCTCTGATCATCGTACATTAATGGTCATGAGAAAGGTTAGAGAACTATGAACTTAAACTATGCTTTAGTTCTTCACCATGTCTTATGCATAAACAGAAGTTTACATGCAAAAGTACAAGCCAAGAGAGCAAAAGTACGGAATAATCGTCTTTTTCCTCTTATTGTATGTCAGCAAACCAGAATTACACACCACAAGTTCTTACAATTTTACAATAGAGTTCATGCTTATTGAATAGAATTCCTGGTAGCAGCTCAATATCAGCTGCAGATCAAATGATGACAACACAGTACAGTATCCCTATTTACCAAGAATCGCATTTGCTTTCTCCAGCCAAACCTGGCATATGTCGTCTGAGAACAGTACAAAATAAACCTGGATACAGAATAAATAACCTTGTTAGTATTGTATAACATCTATGTTAACCACGTTCACATATGAATTGTTAACTACATGCACTGCTAAAACCAAAAAAAAAAAAAAGGATTTGGGTCGAAGGGCAGATGTTATATAATTAAACCCATGGAAGTATTAGCTAGTACAATAATAAAAGACTGAATTCTGATGAAAGTGGATAATGAGAGCATAAATATATTAAGTCTCGGTTCTTGCTTACAAGACAAATTCAATACATGATCTACATGCATCTATATATAGTTCTTAATAACAGGGGGAAAGATAAGATCACACATTGAATAGAAACTAATCTATAATAGAAACACATTTCAGACTTTAAGAAGTATTTGAGATCAATGAAAGAAAGAAATTTATTAGCTTTTTAGTCATTTGTACAGTAGACCAAGACAATCAGTGACATGATATTCATCTTCATCTTCTTCCTCTTCACTTCTGTTTACTGTCATACGAAGTATGTTTCTACAAGAAGACATTTTACAAAGCACTAATCTGAAATCACTTTGCTACACATGATGAGCAATTTGCTGCATAAGAGCTGTTTTTTCTTTCATGCATAAGAAGCCACGAGGGCAATTGAAGTAGGCGGGATTTAATATTAGCTTTTGGGTACCACCTCTACATGCATCAATTAAGAGATAAATGGTGGAGTTCCCACCTCTCCGTAAGGTTAGGGGTTTGACTCTCATTTCCCATAACTTGGTTGAGCATTCTTACAAATTGAGATTCCTTGTCTCCCAAAATCACAAGGGGTTGTAATATATGGGCCTTAAATATTAAAATTCAAATCAACAATTCAGTACCTCCTTTAAGTCATTGGCGTTTTCCTTAATTGTGGAAATGGCTACACTGGCTGCTTCATCATAAGGATATCTGCAAAAGCAAAAATCATTTGCAAATTAAAACATCAAGTGTGGCTAACATATCTTTAGCTTATGTAGATCCATATAGTGCTTCTATGAAATCCAAAGCTCGTAATGCCGAAATTTGAGTGACAGTTTGACAAACTCAGACATAATCCAATACTCCAGTACCGAAAGACCAGCATAATCATAAAAATGGATAAATAAATTATTAAAAAAAATGACATGTAACGCTTCTATAACTCATGGTGAAATATTAACTGCTAGGAGGTGCAGATTCTTTCAACCCATGTTGCAAGCAAAGTATTAGAAAAGTACTAATTCAACCAATCACTACGATAGAAAAAGAATGGATGCACTACAATCGCTCATCTGAGGCAGCTTACCCATAAACACCACAAGATATCGCTGGGAAGGCAATGTATTGAATGTTGTTCTCTTTTGCAACAAGCAAACTATTTCTGCACAGGAAACCAGGGTAAAAACTTATGATAATGGAAGAAAATTTTGAAGACTAACGGCAAGCAAGCAAGTTTACCTGTATGCATTCGTCAGCAAGACCTCAGGATTTTTGAAAGCATCATATATAGGACCAACAGTGTGGATCACATGAGATGCAGGTAGTCTGAAACCACTGCATGGTATCGTCAATAGGTTATTAATTAAAAATGACAAGCACAAACAAGAAATAACGGGTTTAAAAAATAAAACAAGACACCAAGACACATACGGAGTGATCCTTGCTTCTCCAGTGGGACAGCGAATTCCAGGGTGAACCTCAGGTACTTTATAACAAGCTTCTTTGAGTTCTGGACCTGCAGCTCTGTGTATAGCTACACTACAAAAAATACTCTCTCAGAACCTTACCAAAAGACATAGCAGTTCTATTTTTTTTCGAACAGATTGGTCAATGATCATGGTACCTCCATCTACACCACCACCACCAAGCATTTTCTCATTTGCAGCATTAACCTATAAAACCAAGGCTGCTTTAACAAATAAAATAATACTTTATATATATACATTTATATGAATACAGAAAAATATGTGTAGCAACCACAAAAAATTACACAGAAAGAACAGAGTACATCTACATTGGCCTGACTTTTATAATTTTAAGCAATATGTCGTCAATGATTTGCCATTTAGTACGTAAGAACCATACCTTAGAGAAGACAGAATTGAATAAGAGATTTCCCAATGCATAATCACACTATTCAGAATCGAATGACAGTTAGCAACTCTTCAACACCAAGATTTTAAACATTTAAGGTACGTGCAATTTGTGTACATTATATTCCAGCCAAAAAATTATGAAATAAATTCACTACTGATTTACTAAAACAAAACATTTTTTTTTAATACTTTTTACACATATACTCTGACTATTAGAGTAATAAAAAAATAACAGGATTTTTTTTTTAGGGGGAGTGTACAGAGAGCAAAAAGGGAAAAGCTGGTTGATCACAAGTTCTTGAGTAAACAACGTAGTGGACATATCCTTGTCATATGACACTTTGACTGACAACAAGTACATTATCATGCAATAAAAGCTAAAAAACAATCAATTGTAATACAGGAAAGTGCAAGAACCCAGAAACCAGCAGCCTCACTTATTCTCACAAGAAAAGGAATGTGCAAGGACTCAGAGCCTAAAATAACTCTTTCTCCTTGCACTCGTCTTCCTCCTTTTTACTTAAATTTTATTTTTCGAAACAACCAAAATCAAACCCAAAACACATATACTGATGAAGCTAACACAACTTTCCCCAAACAAAACGTGATCTGAGAGTTACATGTCTATAAAACATTAAAGAGTTAAACACTTTATAAGGCTACAAGGTTACTCCCTTTATTACCATATGGTTTTATTGCTTTAAGGTGAATACTCCTACACTTTGTGAAGTGGACTCAGGTGTGCTGAGACTTATATTTACATATAGTCACTTGATTAGGGATGGTGGAGAGACTATGTGACTGGGTGTTCAATGTTGAGGATACAAGGGAAAGAGAGAGTGGGGTCAAGGATATATATATATATATATAGAGAGAGAGAGAGAGAGAGAGTTGTATTGGTTTCCTATTAGTCTAGGCCGCTAGGATCTTAGTTTTAAAAACGCGCACCTAAGCGTGAGGCGCAAGAAAAACACCTCAATCACCCAAAGGCTAAGAGGTGCACAAGGGAGGTGCAGCTAGGAACAGCTAAGCGAGGTGTGCCTCTTGGTTTTTCTGGGGTTTTTATCATTTAGGTGAGCCTCGACCTACTAGAGGCGCATCGCTATGATGGCCTTCATCAAAGGTATTATGGCAGATGGGCACACCATAGGCCTCCTAAGGACATTAACCATGGTTAGTGCCATGATGGGGATGAAGCTAGTTTGTGGTCAAACCTATGGCTACTTCTTTTTCATAGTATTTTACATATTCGTTTGTGTTGTGGAGTAAAGTGTGACCTAAGGCTTGTTTCATTACATTTTGAACAAGACTCCAACAAACTACTTCATAGTATATCATGCTAATATAGTTCATTTATATGGTCCACAGTTTACAAGTAATTGCAAAGAGTTAAACATACATTGAAGCATTAATATTTAGTTTTTTCACCTTTAGGTACTCAGTTTTTATTTTTCACCCTTTGGATACTCAATCAACATTTCAAGTGATAAATCAACTTTTACTTATTCATATATAACAATACTTTGAATATTATTGAATTAATGTTATTGAAAGCCATAATTTGAATTAATAATAATATATTGGATGTGCACTTGATGGATAATTTTACAATGGCTACACTAAAATTGTAGCCACCACTATGACAGTTAATTAAAGTCATCCATTTAACGTCTTAAAACAATACCATTTGTTGCATTGACTTTTAAATAAGAAAAAAATTTACAGTATTATATTTCTATTATATCGCCACACCTCTACGATCTTCTTCTTTAATTAAATCATAAACAATTATCACTTCTTGTTTTTTACCAAATTCCCCACATTCTTTCATTATTTAGTCCTCCTTATCCATCTCTAAGTTTTCCTATCTCCTCCTTCATATTTAAGTTTACGCTTGTTGTTATTGGATGATTAATTAACCTTTTCATTTAATTTTAACAATTATACCACTAAGATATCTCTTTAAAAATATGAAAATAGTTAACATCAAATGGTTAATTTTTTTTTTTTGGCTTGATTTTAAAAAAGAAGGATATGGTTACCATTTTTCAGTAGGATTATAATTTTATTCTGGAAAAAATAATTAGGGTGCAGTTACTACTTACTATTCAATACTATATTAAGCTTTTTATTTTTTACTTTTACAAAATTAAGATAAAGTCTATCTCATCAATGGTGCAAATTAGTCAAAATTATTGAACGGTAGAGATTAATTAATTACAAATTTACAATAGATATAATTTTACTGTAACTACCGAATTACCATCCGAATATGAGCAGTGAATTAATATTTTAGTTTAATTAATTATTTATCACCAAAAAAATACATATATATATATATATCGAAGATTGATAGAGTATAATACACTATTTTTGTATACTAGTATACCTGAGTATTGTTTTGAAAATTAACAAGTAAACAATAAAGCTAATTTACTAAACAAATTTTTGTGGAAAATCGTAGAGCATAAATTTGATAAACAACAAATGTTAATATCCAATTAATCAAGATTTGTTTGTAGGGTGTAAAACTTTTCGGATAAAAACAATTTTCATGAAAAACATTTTACATTGAAAAACTTATTTTCATAAAAGTTCTCCGTTGTTTGGTTGCATGTAAAGTTTTTCATTTTAAGCACTTTTCATTATTTGCAAATGTGAGGGAAAATGCTTTATTTCCAATTCTGATGGAATATGTTTTCCTTTCAATTTCAACGGAAAATGTTTTCAATAAGGCAGAAAATGGTTTTCCGCCCCAACTTTTAAATTTTAATATTTTACACCCTATCAAATGGACCCTAAGTGTATAATTAACTCGATACGCAATACAAAGTGTTAAACCTAGCAAATTTATGCTAAAATGTGCTTTGATAATTGAGTTAATGATACACTTGGATAATTAAATCATGATCAAGACGATTACAAATCACGTCGCCTTCACATTCAAATTCAAACGCATAAAGCTAATCATCATATCGATTATTTATTCGGAAAAAGCAAAAACAACAATCAAATTAAAACATAGCAATAAAACAGCTGATCACAGAACTGTCAACACATAATAACTATTAAGTAGGTGTCATTTGAATAATCAATGTATAAAGTATGATCAACTCGTAATTTGTTACATATCTAATCAAAGCATCTCACAAAATCACAATTACAGAAATTTCAAAAATCGATAATCTAACGATTTTCATGAGAAAATCAAAAGGCAAACGCCAGAGATTACAATTTAACATGCAATTTAATAATAAAATAAACAGAAGAATGAGAGAGAAAAAAAGAGGACTAACAATGGCGTCAGAGGAGCCATTAACGGACCACTGAGTGATATCGCCTTTGTAAATCTTGAGAGAAGATGAAGAAGACAAAGGGAATTCAGAGACGCCATTGTTGGTAGTTAGTGAGGACATTGTTGAAATTGAAACCCTAGGTTTGGAGAAAAGGGGGAAAATTGAGGTGCGAAGAAGAAAGGAAGAGGAATTGTGCGAGAGTGTTGAAGTGGAGAGGAGTCGTCGTAGTGAGAGTGAAGCTGCTGTCATTTCATTTGGTTTTCGCTACTTTAGAGGAATTGTTTAGGAAGAATGTGAAATCTCATACTCCCATGGTTCTTTTTTTGTTGAGCGATATAATTTTAATTCACTTTTTTTATATTTTATTTATAAAAGAAAAATATTGTTTGATTTATGTAGATTTATATTTTTTTTCAAAAAATATAATTTTTTATTTGACCAAATTCAAGATATTATTGATTTCATAAGTTGTGTGTTGGTAGGGGTGAAAAAGTAAATGTAGTAACTAAAAATAGACTCAGAGAGTATAAGAATTTTTCGATTTCGATATTTGGATTTTCGGAGTCTAAAAATTTGGTTCCGTTCTTGTTTTAAAAAAAATCAAAATTCTGGAAATTCAGATTGGGAATCCAAAATTTTGGAAAATCGGATCGGGGATCCGGATTATACACTAAATTTTTCGTAAAAAATTACTTTTATACTCTTAAAAAAACTAATTGAAAATCCGCAAAATCAAGATTTCAGATTTTGTTTTCCTTAAATATCTGGAATATGAATTTTTTAAAACTATTTCGTATCCGACTTAGTTTCCAATTTAAAATATTGGAAATCTGGTCTAGTTTTTTCAAATTCCAAAAAGAGGGACCGATTATTCGGATTTTCAAAATGAAAAACCGGAAAACTTGACCACAAATTTGAAAATTTAAAGGAAGGGAAAGGAAATTAACTCAATTTTATAATGTTTGGTTTCAAAATGAGGAATTAACAGAAATTGAATGGAATTCATGTTGGGTTTTAATGTAAATAAAATTTGTAAAAACGCGTTAAAAAGGATCTACACATATTAATTATGAACCTAATGAATAGATTGTTATACCTTTGATGCGAGCCTCATTGATATTATATGATCGAGTTACGGACTTTCTAGTACCTCAACCGAAGCCCCTCTAACAGCTAGCACACGAATACGACCAAACCTACTAGTATTGATAGCTAAGATCAATAGGAAGAAGAAGAAGAAGTGTATCTCTCTTCTTCACTTTTCTCACATCACTTTTATCTCAATAGCCAACACACTGACTTTTATCATAGCAGCCGACGCAATGGCTTTTCACATGTTACAACTCACAAGCACTGTCAGATGGTTATGACATATCAAAAGCCTCTTGGAGCATAAGTCGATCCAAGTCATTAGCATGCTTGTCACCTATATGGATATAACACCTAAAGGAAATTAACACATCATAGCTCTTCAGCACCCAGCATAGTCGGAGCAATTGCAAACAAGCGGTTGTGGCTTCCCGGCATTACCTTAGCAGTCTATATCATCAAATGGTCATGACAACACTCTTAGGGACAACACAATTTTTCGAGGAGTACATGATAGTCTGTCGTTGTAGCTACCAAAGATAGCTCGAACAAGGCTCACTAGACTACTAGTAAGGGCAAATAAGAACCGAATCCCATGGAAAAACATTCAACACTAAAAAGTTATATGGTAAGCAAGTTAAGTAATTAAAAGGAGATTTAAACAATTTTTAAGGGAGTATAAGGTAAGGGATTCACCACTGACAACCTACATGAAGGCACGGATGCCTATGTCAAACCAAGTCTAATAGGAAACGTTTAGGGGAAGTCCTTCTAAGAGTCATGACTATTCTCTCGAACTAGCATGACAAACGAAACTACGAACACCCATCTGATTAGAATGCCTAGAAGTTTTGCCTACTATGATATACAAAGTACTTCCTGTTGAATATTTAGAGTATTGGATGAATTCATCCATGTTTGTTTGGCAGATGTTATATAGCTAAGGTGTTTTAACATTGACAAACAAGAAGTAAAGGAAATTGAACATGGTTATGTTGCCGAGTTTTTGCGGTTTTGATTGTCTATGTTCCAAGAGTTGTGTTGGTTCATTTCCTTTAATAATATGCTATATACATATGATGGATGTAGAAAAAAAATGAGATATATAACTTCTTTATGCAAATATTCTTGAGAGAATTCTCAAGTGTTCACATCATCAATACAAATACCCACAATAAAATTTATTTCCATTGAACATTGTAAGTATTGAGCGCTACGGTGCTACCATTGTTGTTACTTCATTGTATCTCGAAAACAAATTCCGTGAAACCCGGTGCTCAATAATAGGGTCGGAATATTGTTATTGGGAAAGTGTCTCACGCCTCGAAGTGTTGTTTTTCTTCTCACAAATCTTTGTGAGCCTTGTAAGGGTCTGTTTACTTCAGCTTAAAATCAGTTCAGCTCAGTTCAACTGTTCTTTTATTTTGTTACTCATTAATCCTTCATAAAAAACTTTCAGTTTAGTTCAGTTCGGTTCAGCTGTTTTCAGGTGAAGTAAATAAGCCCTGAGTGTATTTTCTCTAACACTTCGTTGTAGCAGGGTTGCATAACATAAGCTAAAGGTGAGAAAGGCAGAAAGCACACTCATGACTTATGGTCATGCATTTTGCAAGGGCAATTGTCAATCACAATATTGGGCTTTAGCCCAGCCTACTTCATACCACAACTTGAAAATATCAGTCTAAAGGTAGAATTGTAGTAATCTTTTAGTGGGCAAACATGAATAAAATACCAATAGCCCAATTTCTTATAATTTACGTATTTTTAAAATAGTAGTTTTTATAGTATAGTGTATGCTTTATAGTGTATACCTTATACTCTAGGTTGCACAAACACACACTCGATCTGTCGTACCCCGTATCCGACATTAACACGACACCGATACACGTATGTCAACGTACCCACATTGACATAACTGATTAGACTCACTCAAGTACCCTATAGCTTTTGAGTTATTTTTCCCGCTTTAATTGTTTGTCGTTTAGGTTTTTAATAACTGTTATATTTAATAATTGTATTATCATCACCAAATTTGACATTTACTTCTATGTTCAATTGAAATTATGTAGAAATTTGTATATTCTCTTATTGTTTTCTTTCTCACACCCTATACTTAGTTTTTTCAATAACGTTTTCCAGTACCCGTTTTATGTCCGTACTCATACCGATATTAGTTTTTGTGCAACCTAGCTTATACTCCTTTGCCCTCCCCTCCATTTCATTGTGGCAATGTGCATTTGTTTGACTATCGATTTTTATGGTCTCTAGAGTCTAAGCAATTCTTTGATTATAAAATTAAATATATAGAAATATCCTTAACTACGTATTAAAAAGTTTATGAAATTTGATACTTCTATTTAGAAATTATATATTATTATAAGAATTTAAACATGATCTCACTTGATGTTGAGATTTCTATATATTAATATGCCAATTAGAGCAAATAGGGCAAACTGCAAAGCAATTTTGGACAAAGGGAGCACTCTTGAAAAAAAAAATTACTTATACAACTATACGTACTTCATTTGAACACATAGTCAATAAGTAAGTATAATCTTTAACTAAAATGGAGATATGTATTTTCATAGTTTAGTTCATATTTCATACCCCACATTTTCTATCAAATTATCGTCAATGTAAAGGCAACGATTATAGAAGGAAAAAAAAACTCGTGGGTGGACATTTAAAACGAGTAGAGGACGTATTTTTTTAAGGTGGTACCGTTTTAAATATCGATACCAAAAGAGTAACATCATATCACATTATCGTATTCTGATAGATAACGCGTACCATATGAATTTAATTTTTGTTATATTTTTGTTATTTTATGTTAAACATAGAAGTCAATATTTTGGTTTGTTATACTAGGAAAAAGAAAGAAAAATTGAAAATGAGAAGCTCAAGGTTTTCATAAGATATTGTGGGGAGCAATTAAACCAAACTATGTACTAAACTAAGGAAAAATACCACGAAAAAAGGATCACGAGGATAGGTGACCTAAAACTCTTGGGATACAAATTGCTAAATCTTGAAGCACATGGGGTTTGTTTGGGTGTCATTAATATACCTGCCCCTACTTGAGCTCTCAAGTGGGTCTTTTACCTCTTATTTTGCCCCTTATGAATGTGACTTCCCAAACGTCCCCTTCTTTCGGCCTATTGTTGTCCATTGCATGTTTTTAAGATTGCCCCTATATATGTTCTTTAGTTAAGGGTGCTACGTAGCTCACAAACAACCCCAACTTTTGTAGGACACTTCTATAGTTCTACTAATTTTTTATAATGAAATTTAAAAGGTCCTTAAATTAAGTTCCCTACCAAAACACACAACAATAAATGTACTTACATTGGGTAATAATAATTAGGAAATTAATACTTGAGTATGTTATACAAATTCGAAATTGTTTGTTTGGGGAAGGCGAATTTAATTTGAAGATGTTTGTTTAGGGATGTAAAGTGAAAATGTTATAAAACTTGTTAAGATTTTCTTAAACTTTACTTATCGTATAAGGACGTCCAATTTTATTAGTCGTTTGTAATAGAAGTTATCTTTGCCTATCTAATCTTATTAGGATTGAAATTAACTTTAAGCTTATTAGGATTGAAATTAACTTTAAACTAACATACAGAGTACTAGAGAGTAAGGGATAGTTCAGTTAATTACAGCTTTCTTCTCAATTTTAAAATATTCTGAGATCGATTATCACCAGTTGTCTTTGTGGCTCATTGACACCAAAACATACGGAGTGCAAAACATTATTCTTGGACATTCTTAATTGACCGATAATACATTATACTAAACCATCAATATTGTTTTTGAGGGGACATGTGTAAGTTACTATGTGGACGCACAAGTCTTAAAATTGATACTACTAGAACTATGCGTATCTTTTTCAACATTTAATATCCACCAAAAATTAGAATAAGGGCATGTTTACTTCAGCTTAAAATCCGTTCAGTTTAGTTCAGTTCAGTTCCGTACAACTCTTCTCTTAATTTGCTATTCATTGATCCTTCATAAAAATTTTCGGTTCAGTTCATCTCAGTTCAGTTCAGCTATTTTTAATTGAAGTAAACATGCCTTAAGAGGATAATTAAAAGAAAATTCCACAACAATTAGTCTACTAATTCCCTAGTGTTTTAAATTTATTATTGTTCTTGTAATCTATCTATCTATCTCCTATATTTTTTTTTATATTAAAATCAAAGTAGTTAAGACAGTTTTTCATCCTACAATTCCCTTTTAAACAAACTAATTATTTCTATAAATAATTTAGCGTGAGTTCATCTTGCATGGTAAAGATGGAACTGATAACTGCTGTACTTATTCGCACGCATCAACACTTTATTAACCAGATTGGTACGGAAATCTGAATAATGTATTAGAGGTTTTAGAATGGGTTAAATTATATTGGTGGTCTTAGGACAAATCAAATTTTATTGTAGGCTTGTAGCGGATGAAACTTATCGGAGAATATTAGACACTTTGGAATATATTAAGTTTGGCTTTTTACAGGATACCTCTAAACCTTTTGGTTTTACGAGATACTCTCGTGGTGTAAAAAATTTACAGTATATCTCTTAACTTTCAATAAAATTCATCTAGTATTTTTTAAAGGCTAACGGTGCTAAGTTTTCGGCTTAATGTTCACTAATTATCTCTAAATTAACAAGCTAAATATAATTAAGATATACTACCTAATACCAAAAAAGTAATTTAGTCAATTTAATTAGTTTTATACGAAGTATTATATAGTTAATAAAAATTAACTTCTCAATTCGAGGGTAATGAAAGAAAGTTTAACAGAAAACTTAATACCATTAGCCTATAAGAATACCAGGTGAATTTTAATAAAAGTTTAGAGGTATCCCATAAATTTTTTGAAACCACTAGGATATCTTGTGAAATCATAAAGTTCATGATACTTCTCTATAGAAAAAAAAAATCCTATAGTTATCTCCTATTAGTTTTCTTCTAAATAGTACTTCAACGATTTCAGAATGTTGTTATATATTCCATTTTGGGTGTTTCTAATGATTGTTACATTTAGAATCTTTTTATTTATACAGAGACTTTCCATTGATTTTTAATTCAAACTCCCGAGTCCCGTCGTTCCCTTTTGTTTAATACGCTTTGACTTGCACATATGTCAAAGCACTTGTTTGTCCTTAAATATCTTTTGTTGTGTATATGTAAAATTTATAATAATTGGATATTAATAACGTACTTATTGAGACAAGTCAAACAAGACCTCATATGACTATATTATGTTATATATATTGAAAGTAATTTAAAAGATTATTATTTCATCTTATGAATAGTGTCAAGAATCCTAACGTATTAATCATTTAGGAACGGATGAAGTAGCAGTTATTATTCTAATGTTATAGTCAAAACTTACTTATTTGTGATTGGTTATAAATAAAAATATCAATCAAATTACAATGAGCATTAACTAAGGCATTGAAATCAGCTTTTTTTCAATCAAATTAATGCATGTTAACCTCATTAACTTAACTCTTAATATTTGTGTAAGATTCCAAATATAGCGATATGATTATTGTGAAACCGAAGATTATTATCTTTGATATGTGTCCACTGAATGACAAGAGCATGTAAAGAGATCAATCTCGAAACCCCATTCCGAGTGAAAAGCCGTAATTAATTGAGTTATACCTCACCCTCTCAAAACTACACTATCAACTTTTGAAAATTATTTTACTTAGCTATAGTATAAACCAAAGGTTCATGATCAAATCCTATCTAAATGACTGCCCCTAATTTGCTAGTTAATTAGCTTCCTATGCACAATTGCACATAACAGAAAAACAAATTTTATTTCCGTTTCTATTACTCTCTTTGTTGTTTTTTAAGTGCTAGTACAAAAATAACCATACAGTCCATCACCAATAGTATTTAGCCACATCACTCACCTTAAAATATCCATGGAAAAGCATCATCGACTCGTCTTTGCTCCCCTTCTACCATCTAGGTAGGCAGTAATTTTTTTTTTTTTAATTATTGCAAAGGATTATTATTATTATTATTATTATTATTATTATTATTTTATTTTTATTTTTAACAACTATGGTATTAAAGCAAATGTAATAAAATAACAAGGTAGCCGGGTTTCAAACTCACCCATTCAAGATTTATGAAGTGGAACTTTGTAGGGTTGGGTATGAATAAAAATTCATGTTGCATCCACACTTATGTGAATGCATGATAGAGTCTAAAACCAATTCTTAAACTTTATTCATTAATTCTGCCTTTTTGATTGTGTTGTTCTTTAAATAAAGACTTCATTTATGGACGGGAACATTTTTCGATGAGATTAAAATAATTAAGTTCTTGTTCTTGTTACTATATTTTTTATTATTTTCAATAAAAATAAGTTCAATTTAGTAAAAATAAGTTTAATTTAGCAAAATAAGTTTCAATCCTAAAATAAACAAAATTGTTATTGATTTTTTTAATAAAAATAAGTTTGGATTAGTAAAAATAAGTTCAATTAAGAAAAAAAATCTCCCGATCAGTAGAAATAAATTAAGTTTAGCTAAAACATAACCTAATTTCTTCAAGAGGGGAAAAAGGCATATATAGCATTAGTTGCATATAGTTTGTGTACGTGCATGAGAAAAAAAAATGCACGTAGGTTTCTTTTCCCCTTTTTCTAGTTGGTGACAAAGGCGTCTAAAAGAACAATAGCTTTACAATTGTATGATATTGGGAAAACTTAATTGTTGTTTGAACATTACATATGCATAGAGGCATATGCTTGTTATCATGGTGTTTTTGAAAAATTGCTTATACAATGCAAATGATCTCTTGGGGTTTAAGGAGTAAAACCTATAAATAGGAGCCTTATATCATAACTTTATCTATAATCACTATTTTGGCTTGTGTGATACCGATAATTTAAAGCTAACTTGAATGAAAATTGACTTAAAATATTATTTATCAATACATGGAAATGAACTGAATATGAGTTGAAAATGGCCATAATGGACTAAAGTTAATCTAACCAAAATGATCCAAGATTCAACCGAATTGTTCTCGAGATAACATAAAGTTATTTGACATGTTCCCAAAATGACTTGAAATATATGTATTTAAAGGAGGAAGGGAGGGGGGGGGGGGG
>PYUH01000185.1:1521901-1667145 GCA_016808085.1 Suaeda aralocaspica
TAAAATTGGTGATTTGAATTTGCTGACTATAAATGAACAAATATTTTGAAAAAAGTAAAATCACACATTTATTTGGTTGAGTACACAAAATTGGTGATTTGAATTTGCTGACTATAAATGAACAAATATTTTGAAAAAAGTAAAATCACACATTTATTTGGTTGAGTACACCGACGGACCGTCCTTTGATGAGAAAAAAATTGCAATATGTACCTGCTTTAAGATAAAATTGCCTTAACCTAATTCAAGTAGCAAAGAATAAATTCAAGTAGCATCTCTTATTTTCATCTAATAATAGTATATTTGAATGTAATTAGGTTTGAAGATGACATATTATCATCTATTTTGCATGAAGTATAGTATTTTATCAAATAGTCACAATCAACCTTTTTCTTTTTTGACAAAGATGATTCTTTTTATATCCTTTTTTTTTTTGACAAGAATTCTTTTTATATCCTTATAATAGTTATAGCCACCCATATTTATTATAGATCGATGGTCATGTATGTAGCTTATATTAGGAGTAAATCCTATAATTTTTGTCACTATTGCTCTAGCTTATCATTAACTTGATCTAATTTCATCCACCAACACAATATTATCCGCAAACTATAGACACCAAAATCTCTCATCTTGAATAGACTTCGTCAGCTAATTTAAATTGGTTGCAAGAAGAAAAGGGCTTAAAGCGGATCCTTGGTGCATGTAGATCAATAATTGTAGGAAAATCAAATATAACATTTTTGCAAGTCTTGAAATTTGCTATCATGCTTTAATACACATCCTTAATTAGGTCAATACACTTTAATTTGTAGATATCCCTTCATTAATTCTCCACAATTCCCCGCCAAATAAAGCACCTCTCAGGGGAGTTGACACCTTATCATAGATCATATGCTTTCACTTAATCAGTAAATATAAGAGGCACGTATGCATCGGTTTTGAATTAATGGACAAATGTATTTGCTGTGAATACCTTGTTGATGTTTTCATACTCTACTACAAAATAAGTCAATTTAGCAACCAATTTTGGCAACGGTTTTAGATTGGTTGCTAAATTGGCAATAAAATATTAAAAAATGGTTGCTAAACTTATGCATTAAATTTGGCAACCAAATGGTTTTTTGTTGGTTACTAATTGGAAACTAAATATTAAAAAAATGGTTGCTACACTTATACACCAAATTTTGACAACCAAATGATTTTTAGTTGGTAGCTAATTAGCAACAAATGGTTGCTAAGCTTATCCAACAATATTGACAACCAAATAGTTTTCAATGACCAAATATGAAATAAATGGTTGCTAAAATTATGCACGCACCAAAATTGTCAACCAAATAATTTTTAAATTGTTGTTAATTGGCAACCAAATATAAAAAACATTGGTTGCTAAGCTTATCCATGATTACTTTATAAACATTTGTTATGCTATTTAGTTATGATAACGTACAACATTCATCTATCTTTTTTTTTTGGAGCACTTATGTATTAAGATACTCTACATATCGATAACTGTGCTCGATCGAGAGTAGTGCTGGGATGGGTCCACCTGGGAATTTTCTCGGTTAAGAGTCGTGATTTTTATTTCTCCTTTTTTTGCAAGTTAGATTTGTGACAAGGCCGTCACGTACCTATAAAATATAACCAACAACTCTAACTAATGCAGCTAGCTAGGGAAGTAGGGATTAAATCCTCAAAGAAGCTATTAAATTCTATTAGTTCAAAAAAATCTATACTATTATAAAGGACCTTTGGATTTGTAATTATCTAGCAATAAATGATAACATAAAACATTTATTAAATTCTATTAGTTTAAAAAAGTCTATACTATTTATGATTACTTTATAAACATTTATTATACTACTTAACTATGATAACACATTCATCTATCTCCTTTTGGGGCACTTATGTACTAAGGGCCAGTTTACTTAAACTGAAATCAGCTGAACTGAACTAATTGGAGCTGAACTAAACTGAATAGTTTTAAAGCAAAATTAAAGAAGAGTTGAGCTGAAATGAACTAAATGGAGCTGAACTGAACTGAAATGATCTTAACCTGAAGTAAACAGGCCCTTAGATACTCTACAGATCGATAAGTGTGCTCGATCGAGAGTACTGTTGGGATGGGGCCGGACCACACCAGAAAATAGAGAATTGTTAGTAAAATTAGCTCTAATGAGCTTGGTTAATGCTAAAATTATAAATGAAATAGGAGAAAAACATATATATAATCATAACATCAATTTGGTTGCTATTAGCAACAAATAACTTAGTTGCTAGGTAGGGAAAGTTGAAATCTAATATGTCAACCAGATATTAAAAAATAATTGCTATAGTTGACACCAAATTTTGAGTTAGTTGCTCAATTGCAACCAAATTTACAATAATTCAAATCAATTGCTAAATTTCAATGACTATTGGCTATATAGCAACTAGCATTTTTATTTCCAATTTGGTTGCTAAGCATAATAGCACCAATAATTTTTCATGCTTAGCAACCAATGTGAGTGGTTGCTAATTTTAATTTGTTTTGTAATGCTCGTTTTACATATATATATATCTGTTATATATACATATATATATAGTGTACCCAAAATATACATTTCTTTTTGTGCATTGCACTTGCAATATAATCTCATTTATTGAAGAATTTGTCACTTGATTTGGTTAATAACCAAAACACTACATCAACTAGGTAAACTTCAGTTTAATTCAACCGCATTAGATGTATAATTGTGATTGGTTTTAATTAAATATAATTCTAAACAATCTATACTTAATATCAAATCGTAAAGCGAAAAATTATAATCCGCCGCGTATCATGCACTATCCATAGCTATCATAAGCCAAATTTTACGAATAATAGCAAAATTTAAACTTTATAAATAACTTTTCTACCATAACCCATTAAAACATACCATTGCATTATTATTGTAATATAGCTCGAATATTAAACTAATCTTACTTGTGTCATTTCACTCTTTATAATTCTCCTTTCTTCCTCATACTCAAACAATTCATCGAATTTCATCGATATTTTTTTAAACTTCTCACATCATTTATTTGCAATGACTCAAGACACTGTCCGAGCCATTGTGCTACTTTATGTGATATGATTCTATAAAACTCTTAGAAATTCAAAGTAAATTACGAGTTCCCACATGTATCACACATTCACATGGGTGTTTGTCCATCTATCACAGCCAAAATCCCGTACTAAACAAGTTCATGCACAACTAATTAAAACTAGTTGCTCGAGGAAATCGTGCGTGTATTTGAATAGGAGATGCGAAAAAGTAAATTACGAGTTCCCACATGTATCACACGTTCACATGGGTGTTTGTCCATCTATCACAACCAAATTCCCGTACTAAACAAGTTCATACACAACTAATTAAAACTAGTTGCTCGAGGAAATCGTGCGTGTATTTGAATAGGAGATGCGAAAATAAGTCGTTGTGTATTGTCGTGGTGCATGATTAGATACAACTAAGAAGCTACTTTGTTCCCAAATAGGCAATTATTCAATTAATGTTCTATACAAATATAAACAACAAATTAAATTGCATGCATGTTATAATATGTTAAGGCATTGTACTTAAATAACGAGCCAATAATTTTATGTTGTGCTTGCCTGGCTTTTACGTTGTAGGGAAGTAGGGGATCCAAATAAAAGAGACATAGGACATATACAAATAATAATCAAAGACTAACAGATATAAAATCGTAGTGGACAGATTAAATTCAGAATTTACAAAATTACAATTGATTTGTAGTAGGTCTGACAATTAATAATACCCTCTTTCACTTCATTGTTTGATACTCATTTAAGGAAGGGGCCTTATGATTTGTTGTAGTTCTAAGAGAGGAATGAATTTGATACGATTGGTTGTAATTGTTAATTTCATAGATGCAACAATCTCTCTCATGAATGTATACATAATTGGTTGTATCTTGTATATGGTAAGACTAAGGATCTGTTTATTTCAGCTTAAAATCAGTTCAGTTCAGCTCCAATCAATTCGGTTCAGTTCATATTTTCTTTAAAAAATCATAATAAAAACTTTCAATTCAACTCCAATTAGCTCAATTCAATTCAACTATTTTCAGCTGAAGTAAATAGGTCTTAAATTTATTTGTATGTTTAAGTGTTGCTCGACCGACAAGACATTTGATCACGATAACCAAAAAAAAAAAAAAGGGTTATCTTGATGATTGTTCATTGCGAAGTAGTTATTAATCAGTTATCATTTATCAGGTGATAATCAATGACAAGGCTTGCTAGCTTGGCCTAGCGATTGCACCAGGCTTTAAAAAAGTATTGATATGTTTTTTTATTAGATATTGTATTACTTAGGGGTCAGTATTGGAACTGGCTACCCGGTATTGGATCTGGTTTTAGTTTAGATCTGGCGGGTAAAGATCCGATCTAAGTTAAATTGGGTTCAATATCGGGTTTTAAAATAACTACATGGTTGGTACAAGGACTGGTACTAGTACCAGACTTTTTGGACCCAATACCTGGTACAATCGGATACCCGAAACTAAAACTAGTTTCCGGTGGATACCCGATACTAGACCCGGTTTCAAGTAATATTTTACTTATTTTATTTGCCTAAAATGTTTTCCAACATTATACATATAACTGATATAACCCAAATATGTAATATTGTATCCGGTGTTAGATCTTTTAATTTCTTTCAAATGGAATACAATATTAAAATATTAAACTATGTTTAAAATATCTTACTCCAAAAAATTTATGCAAAAAAATACAACCGGGTACCCAGTACCCGACGCTGTTCAGGCTGGGATTAGTACCGGATTGGGTAATCCAATACCTGGTATAACCGGGACCGGGAACGAGTCCAAATCCAGGTACCCGGTCAGTACCAGTACTAGTATCAGGTCCAGATAAAATGACCGGATACCAAGTTATGCTCACCCCTAGTATTATTTTGTCAAAATTAGCTAGTTAGGGTTTTAACTAACTAGGGGACATTAAAAATGAAACAATCGAGTAGACATTTGAGGTCTTATGTGCCTATAACTCAGACTATTGGAGGTAAGAAAGAGCATTACAATCAATACACGGAGTTGCAAAAAATAAGATGACTACCTAGTGACAACTCTATTCCTTTTCCGATGTATGTAATTGATAGTGCCGCAATACTCTAATAGGATGAGCCAAGTGTGCATCTCTAGGACAAGCTGATACCTGATAGTTTATCCAATTAATGAATGTGGCTTTCATCTTAAAATCAAGGAAAATATAATAGCAATCCACTTATAACACATAAAACCGCAATATGTATCGAATTTACGTATTTTTTCGCTTAAAGTATCTAGTCAGTAGTAGGGATGAAGAAAAATTGAAAGTAGAAGAGGACAATTCAAAAAACTCATGTCTAATATCACTTTGTACAACATCAAATAAATTTCTTTTTTCAGTATTTAATAAATATTAATAATTGTTAACGGAAAATTAGGAAGTAGGGTAAGCACTAATTGAGGCACAATTGTTGGATGTCAAGTATGAATATTTCCTTTCTAACCTCTCATAGATTCAATAAGAAGATTTTGGTAGGTGTGAGTGTGTGACATGTACTAGTTGTAGTTAGTACAATGAACTATGCTAGTATTAAAAACAAATTTTTTTTGTTGATGAAAAAAATTACAAATAGAAAAAAGATATTAAGAAGAAAAAAAAGAAGAAGCAAAAGTAGACGGTTGAAAAGGGCCATGTGCAGGTGGGGGTCCAATGGCTTAAACAGTTGGTAGTTCAATTGGACAAACTCATGCACTAACAAATTTTGTTCTTTTGTTTAACCATAAATTTATTAATTATCTAATACGTTATAAAATCAGAAAATATTATCTTCAATTCAAAGTTTAATGTTTTATAATCTGTAATGCATTTTATATTAAATTAGTTCCGCCCTCTACAAAATATATAAAATAAAATTAGTTCCGAAATTTGTGCATTCAATCTGAACTAATTTAAGTAAGCCATCCCTTATTCCCTCATACTTTGATTTTAATATTAAAATGCGTAACTAGAAACGGTTAGAGTAACATAGCACTTGCGCGTATTTGAAATAATGTTGCGCTATTTGTTGTTGAGAAAGAAAAATGGTTAAAATAAAAATTAAGAAAGAATAAATTAATATGAAGGGAGTAGTAATAAAATCTAAATATGATGGTAAAGCTCGCTTAAAATTATAAAAATAGCAAAATACTATGTATAAAGTAGCAGTGCATTAGTGAAAAGGGTAACTTATTTGGCAATTGCTATGTTTATGAATTACTTAGCTTGTATTTTGCAGTAATATAAGTGTCTAAATCCTAAATTTTGTCATGTCGAAACCATTAATAGGTAATTTTGACATTTTAAGTAGACATGTATCAAAGTTGTTTTCAAAATCATCCGATAAGATAAGAAATATTTAATGCAAATCTTGATTAATAGACTTTCTCTTAGGTTAGCTAGAGATATGCTTGATTTTCAAAATAAGATCGATTCTCACAACACACTCTTGTGGCACCCTAGCAAACAAAGATAGTATTAGAATCCAAGTAAGAAGGTAACAACTTACAAGTTTGAATCTTATTTACTCTAATTCTCTTTTAAAAGTGAAATCAGTGTCTAATGCTATATAGTTGTTTATGCTGCATCCACATTAGGCTTTTGATTGAGTTGACTCTATAATAAGATATTAGTCATCTAGACTTGACTAATTAGTATCATCAAATTTAATTGACAAAATAATTATCTATCTTTGAAAAAAAAAGACAGTTGTAGTCAATCCAATCATATTAATTCGGCTAATTATAGGTTCCTTTCAAAATAATAGTCTATTAACCTCATTCAAATTCAATCGATTAATTTTAGGTCGAATCACCCTCAAATGAAGTAGAGTTAAGTCGTTGTAGTAAATTAGCCCTTCAACACTCAAGTGGACAATATACCCTCAGTATGTATCTATTATCTACTAGCCACCTATCTAACAATGCCAAAATAACCATCAAAGAAGAGAACACAAAAATAATATCAACCTATTTATTTATTTATTTATTTATTTATAGAGTATTTAATTTAGTTGGAATAAAATTCTTAGAAGTTCCTCAAATTGAACAGTTGCATACTAAAACAAATACTTGTCATTATCAGACTAGACAATTCCATTACTTCTCTCCTTACCATATTTCTAAGTACCTTGCTTGGTCTATATAAGGAACTTATACTACTTTGATAACCTCAAACCAAAGTCACATAACCAAAAGCATCACTTCAATTACTTAACTACTTCCTTTGCTTTGATCACATTTCCTCCCCCAACCACAATTATGGCAACTTCTCTTGCATCCTCAATTGCTTTGTTACTCATTGCTTTCAATCTATGCCTACTAGCCGCGGACGCTGGGTACGGTGGTGGTTGGGTTAATGCCCATGCCACATTTTACGGTGGAGGTGACGCCTCTGGAACAATGGGTGAGTTTTTATTCGAAACATGATACTATGTACATCTTCATGTTGGTAAAAATTTACGTGTGCAATTTTACTACTCACGTAGTCATATCAAAATAAATCTGTTTATACGTTAAAAATGACACATTCCCAACTTGTAACAGGTTAAAATCATTCTTGTTACATGCTCAATTTAGAATTCACATTGTCGTACTGAATATTTGTGTAATAATCTTAACTAATCAAAATTGAAAATAATGTATGTAGGGGGAGCATGTGGATACGGAAATTTATACAGCCAAGGGTACGGGACTAGCACGGCCGCACTTAGCACTGCCTTGTTCAACAATGGGATGAGTTGTGGTTCATGCTACGAAATCAAATGTAGCGATGACCCAAGGTGGTGCCGTCCAGGGAGCATAATTGTGACCGCAACCAATTTTTGCCCACCCAACCCTGCTTTGCCTAACAACAATGGTGGATGGTGCAACCCTCCATTGCAACATTTTGATTTGGCTGAGCCATCTTTCTTGAGAATTGCGCAATACCGTGCTGGAATTGTGCCCGTTTCCTTTAGAAGGTACTATTTTACTCTTATACACTTATTCACACTTAATTGCTAACTTGCTAGTTTATTTTTGGAAAATTTAGTGGGGTTTGGAAAATTTAATGAACAGGAAAAGGTTGTATGTTGACAAATTTTTCATTTGTTAAATAGTCATTGGATAGGCTAATATAGTATGTATGACTTACAACGTAACATAATGGTTGTTAATTTCTTATGGGTATTTTTTTTTTGTCTATGTGCTTTTGAAGATTTTATATTTTGATTGACGAAATAAAGCTAATGATTTTGCATATAGTTTAAAAAATAATACTTGTATTAGGTAAATTTGACTAAAAGTGTTTCGTACATAATATTGAGTTATCAATCAGAGTGTGGCTTATTATAAAGTAAATTAGATGTGTTAAAAATCAACCTAATCTGAAAATGGTCTGACATAAAAAATAGAGCAACATTATCTGACTCAAACTAAACGTGGTTTAGACAAATGATTTCATAAAACTTGTACAAAATGGTTTTTTAAGTCTTTATTCTTGGCTTTTAATTCCAATATATGTATAGTACTTAAAACACAAATATATTTTAGAGATGGGCTCGAATAATCAAGTAAAAGTGTCAAAATTCGATATGATTTGTCATGAGATGAATAAGCATTATCAGGCCCAAACTTGATCCAGACAAACGATTTTAATTGTTAGTTCCACTTGCAAAAGTAGTTTTGTAACGTCTTTGTTTTTGTTAGATATTTTTTGTAGGGTATCAACTTTTAATTCTCGTTAATAGAGACCTTGAAAATAACGTTTTCTTGTAAATTGACAGGGTTCCATGCATAAGAAAGGGAGGAATAAGGTTTACAATCAATGGACACTCCTACTTCAACTTAGTCCTCATCACCAACGTAGCCGGTGCCGGAGACGTTCATGCCGTGTCGATCAAGGGTTCGAAGACTGGGTGGCAATCCATGTCAAGGAATTGGGGCCAAAATTGGCAAAGCAATTCTCTCCTCAATGGGCAAAGCTTGTCTTTTAAAGTTACCGCTAGTGATGGAAGGACGGTTACTAGCATGAATGTTGTGCCTCCAAATTGGCAATTTGGTCAAACTTTTGAGGGTCATCAATTTTAAATAATTTCACATAAATCATGATTTTTATTAAAGAGTGTGAAACTTCATTTTAAAAAAAACAAAAAACAAAACAAAACAAAAAAAAAAAAAAAGGTAAGAAAATGAAGATTGTATAATATAAGGTGATAGCAAAAGATGGTTGGGCCAACATGTGGCTTGGAGTTGCTGTGGTGCCTAATATTTGGCACCCGCTAAAGGCCGTCATTTTTATTTTTAGATTTTTATATATATTTTAAGAAAAAAAAAATATAGGTTTATTTGATAATTATATGGGAGTTAAATGTAATATGACAATCAATTAGCTGATTATTAGGGCTTTTTTGAATGTCATTATTTTTCTGTAGAGTTGATTGTTCCTACAGTGTAATAATCCTGATTTGGTCAATCAATTATTAATAGAATGATTTCAATGTTTGCAATTATACCGCAATTAGTGCTAATTGGACTTTTTTATGTTTTGGCTTTGCTTATACATTCTTTTTCTTTAATTTAATTTGACTTTTAATTTATGATCGATAAAATTAACAAAACAAAATAATAGTAATCAATCATCAACTTGAACTTTCTACTCATAAGCACTCCATTATTACCATTTAAAAGAATTAAAACTTAGAAGTGAGGGCCTGAGGGTTACCTGAGTTGGATAGAGCTTTTTCCCGGCTCTAAGAGATCATGAGATTGATTTCCATTGCCACCTCTCTAAAGACTTAAAAAAATTTTACAATATAAAACTAGAATAATGAATGATGTTGACACAAAAGTAGTTTTGTTTGTTGTTTATTTATTAATCTATTCATTTCAACTAAGTTTCATAGTTCTATATATCGTTTCTTGCATTTTTAATTTGAACGTGTTTTCTTCAATAATTTTTCTAATCTAAAAGTTATAATCCGCTCAAAAACCTATAATATGTTTAAATAAGTTACAATTCGTTCTAAGACCTCCGAATAAACATTGGGTTTCATTTGTTGCTATCATGTTCGTTCAATAAGTACTTAGAATCCAACCAATAAGTTTCAATAATTTTAACAAATTTTAGTTTCAAATTAAACCTAAATTTTGAAAATATTCGGTTGCATGTTATTACAAGTATTCTTGGTAAAGTCTTAAGATGTGTAAATGTTATGAGCAATACCACTATGAGGTTATACATTTATACTTCCCCTTAACTAAGGGTTAAAAATAAGGAGTTGAAAATACAGATACCAAATGACATTAAACACTTATTCAATTATTCAACTTTGAGCTCCACTCTAATTTACTAATTATTAATTTATTAAAAGAGTCAATATTTTCAACTCAATGTTGACTTATTTATTGAATCAACTTGACTATAACTTCTCATTAAATCCTGCTCAATTTATTACTCTACAGCATGGGTCAACATGCATGGTTGCATGCTCTTATTTGGAGCCTTAAAGCCATTTTACAAGTACTTGAATTGCTTCTTTCTTATTGTTTTTGTTTAATCTTTTTGGTTTTCTTATACTAAAATCAATTATAATAAATTACAAAATCACTTACAGTTTTAGTTTTTGTTGTCGATTTAAAAAAAAAAATGATCAATAACGTAGGTGGTATGGTAAAATAAGACAATATACAACTTCCAAATACATCTTGCATAGAAACTCTTAAAACGGTGATATAATATATAGGAAAGTGATATCGAACTAATTATGGAATGATAAAACTAATTTAACTCCATAGTTATATACTCGGTACATAGTAAAATACAATACAAATTAAGTTATGCTCCCCTATGGAGTATGGACCATGATTAAGCTAGCTTTCAAATGAAGTGATAAGTGAGCTAGTTTACAAAAAAATTCATGTCACTATTGTTACTACATGCAAAAGTGATGTGCAAAAGGTAACACCATGCAATGATGTGTGTATTGCACATACACAAATCCGAAAAAAGAGTAAATACATTAGCAAAGTTACACATGAAAGAAAACAGAAAAGTTAGTTACAAAATACAAGTTCTTGAAATTAAAGGCCTATAAATTGAAAGGTGGTTGCAATTAATTGGAGCTATTTATGCTCTTGTGTAGAGTCAACTTATCTACGACGTCGTAAACTAACCTTTTGGGATTCTCTTGTGATAGGCATTATGGTGAACTTGTTGAAACTTGGCTTATTTTGTGCCTCAAATCTTCTCAAGATAACTGCGGTACACTAAATTTTGTCCCTTCAAGGCGATGCTATTTATTCTTACCTACTTACCTCCGTAACAATATGTACGTAATGTTAGTAGTTGGTAAATTATCCACTGGCCTGGTAAGATGAGCTTTGAATCTGTGATATATAAATAGTATAGCTGTTCAACGTAAAGGTGTGTTTTTTATTGACTTGAAATTCATGTAATCTGACTTGAAAGCATATACCACGTGACTTGAAAAATATATATTGTGACTTGAAACTGTATGTTTTTTACTTGAAAAAAACAACTGTGAAATTACGAAATTATCCTCCTCTAGAACAGTGTTGTTATGGATCTATACTTTCTCCTAGTTAGATGCGTGAATGATTCAACTTGGCCGAGGCAAAGTCAATCCTTGAATCAGCAATCAAGCTATCAATTTTCCAAGGGAATTTCAAAAATCTTTTGATAACATTTGTCAATTAATATTTTGTTTTCTTACGATTATATTTTAATTCTTTCTATAACTTGTTTAACTGGCAGAGGAAGGATTTGGGAGGAAATGAAAGAGAATGGAAAGGAAAATGTTAGTTTGTGAATTAAATTCTAGATTATTTTGAATCATATTTTTGCTTTATATATGACTTCCTAAAATCATATTTCTTCAATGATTGCTAGTTATACTTGAGTAATATTGATATATGATTTTATTAGGGTTTTCTTATGATATAAATGATTCTTTAGCTGATCAACTAAAATATGCTTAAAATATACCTTTAAGCCAATAAATTTTTAGTACTCCTTGTATATACTATTGTTCTTTTCTCCTTTATAATGACATTCTTTCGAACTCTCTAGCTGCGGATGTAAGTCTAGTTTGATCACATAAATCCTTGTATTATTTGTTTATCATCTTAAGTTTTCGCATTCTTGATATATTTCCATTATTTTTTCCATATTAATCAAACACAGTTACACCATGATTTTTAACAATTTGGTATCAGAGTTAAAGTTTCAAAGATTTTAGGCTTCAGATGAAATTATATTAAGAAATTTGATAGGCAAGCAATTGAAAATGAAAGCCTTATTGGTTCGAAGTGGTTGTCATAAGACTCTTAAAAATGTATATTAAAAGAATTCAGGAATGACGACGCAAGATAAGTGGGAAAAGAATAAAAGACTGATTTGAAGGATCTTTCGGCAATTCGATTATTTCTTTTTATTGAAGTTTTGAGAGAGGTTGCCAAGGAGACGGTTGGAGCACTTTATATGAAAAGAGCGTGACCAATCATCTACTACTTAATCTCGACATTATTATTTTCAACTAAAAGAAGGTAAACTGCTTGATTCTTATTTAGATGAATTCTTTTCTATTATTATGGATTTCCAAAGCATTTATGTTGAAAGCAATGATTGGGGAGGATATGAATATCGGGTGTTATGTTCTTTACTTCCATTAGATAAGCGTTTCCAGATATATTGCTTAATGGTAGCGATGATTTGAGTTTTGAGGATTTTAAGGATGCCTAATATTAAGAAATTAATTGACAATTAATTGGTTAATAATTATAAATAATCCTGCTCTAACTAATGTTTTAGTTGCTCATGGGTAAAATTTTGGAAGAAAGGTTTTGTAACTACTATTATACAGAGGCTCATATCAAAGCCCGCTATTGAACATTAAAAAAGAAAAATGAAAATAAGTCTAATAAAGATTTTTTTTTATTTTTTTAAAACAATAAAGTAGCAATATTGGTTATGCATTAGATTTTTGTTCAAATAAAGTTGCAATATTATTTTTTTAAAAATAATAAAGTTGCAATGATGCACTTATCTCAATCAGAAACTTTCATGATTTGTTAAGTACAATTGCAATTTAGAAAGTATTGATGTAATTTTTATTTTCTAGAATAATTACTTAAATTTTTTCTAGTATGGTTTTTAAGATGGAGTGTTCAAAGAGAGTATGGTCAATTATCTTAATCTAGGCCAGTTGATGGTTTTGTGTATGAAGTTTTAAATTTGGAGATACCGGTTCACAAGTTATGAAAGATGTCCGTTATTGATTTCCAAAAGCTAGTAGGATAATGAAATTTTGTTTCAAGCGGAATATATTTACTTTTTTTTTTTACGTGCATTTCTTCTTAGATTTGGTGCAATGCGGAGTTACGCATTTTGGTTGATTTCAAGTTAAGGCGGAGTTTTGTTATTTTGTGACTTGAAAACTAGATTGTTTTGGAATATAATTTTATTTTATAAAATGTTTCCTAAAACTATATTGTTTAATGGAATGTTTCCTAACATCATATTTCTTTTATGACGGTTATTTGAGCTATACTCTTTTGGGGGATATTGTAGGGTTTCATTAGAATTTCCTTATGTATAAAATGATGCTTTAGTTGATCAACTAGATTATACCTTTATGCCAACAAATATTTTGGTCTTATTGTATATTTTCTTGTTCTATTCTCTTTGTACACCTTTTCTCCATTATATTTAGAATTCTCTTGATTATCCTCATTGATTTATCTCAAGCTAAGCTTCTTTGGGTATTCACAACCTATAATAATTTCTCCTAACACAGCTCCATGAATAAAAAAAATTTGCCCTTGGCTTTCCTACCATGCAGAATTATGCCTAAGCTGAGCCTTTTTAGAAACAAGAAGCTAGAGTCACCACTAGAAAGGAGTTCGAAGCCTACTAAGTAGCGTTTTGTGATGGACAAGTCTTGCCTTGTATCATTTTATTTCAAAAAGGTCAAATAAAGTACAAACTAACTTTAGTTATGTACTAATGCCATTCATAAACAATAAAATGATGTAATACGTTTCATTTTCACTTAATTATGTGAAGAAAAATTAGCTCTTAATAAGTTTATAGTCTATATAATGGTTTATGATGAGAGCAGACTGGATGGACTTATGTAAGTGAGTGTAGAGAGTTGTCTCAACCCTATGAGATTCTGTAGCTTTCATGAAAACCTAGGAAAACCTAAGAAAACCTATTGAGTGACTAATTATATACTACGTACCTCCACCACGATTTAGTTGCAACAAAAATAATATTTTGTGAGGTATAAAATAATAATTGTTGCAACTAACTCGTGGCAGAGGTAGCAATTTTTGTGTTTGTGAGAACTCAAATTATAGGTTTTGAGGTAAAAGTTAAGTGTGTATATTTGTTCATACAATCTTAATTTAAGGTTCAAATATTCCATCTAAGATGGTAGTAGAACATATAGTTGTAGACCCTAGGCAACAATATATTGGTACTTGATAACTTATATATCTCCAATGCCGAAACAAATTTTATTTCAACATGCACTCTTGTTTTATTTCTTTTGAATCATGTGGGGAGGAACGCTTGAGTGAAAGAGAATTCCAAATCCTTAACAATAACGCTATATATTTGACAAATATTTTTTGAAAATATAAGAGTTGATTAAATAATCCTTGTGAATCAAATAAAACACTCCTTTTGAAGAGTATAATCCCACATGTGAATCTCACATTAAAGAATGAAAGATTGAATGACTAGCATATAAGCTTACAAGACTACTCCACATATTACCAATTGGTTTTATGATGGAACCCCTTTGAACTTGTACGGGTCATCCTTTTATCTGGTGTAACCCTATGAATCGGCCCAATGAAATTTGTCACCCTTGAAATCATTACAACTTAACGCCTATATTTTGAGGGAAAAATTGACAAAAACAAACCAGCCTTTGGCTCATTAGCTTATGATCAATATACCAACCTTTGGATTATTTGACAACAAATCCACGTTTGACCCCCATGTTCCCAAAATGAACCTAAAGACCGGCTGATGTTTACGTTAGTTGATTCTCTTTGTAAGTGTTTAGTTACATTACCATTATTTATCCCTAAATATTCGTTGCCCTTTCTCCTTGTTTCTCTCCTCTTTATAACAATCCCACCACCCCAACCAAGCTTCCATCCACCCTCACATCCTTCTACCCAGCACACTCAAAAACCTTTCTCACTCACAACCATCGCACCACAGCTAACCTATGTGTTAGCCATTGCCACATCCACCCTCACAAACGACCACCATAGCCACCCCAACTCACGACCACCGTACCACTACCACCATCACTCATAACCACCCCTTACTCACTCAAGAACACCATAACCACCCACGCTCACTCACGAACACCCCTCACTCACTCAAGGGAGTCAAGGCCATCATACTTCTACCACCCTCATTCATGACCTCTCAAGACCACCATAACCACCCTAACTCACTCACGAGTCACGACAACCATACCACTACCACCCTCACTCACGAGCACTACTCACTCACTCAAGACCACCATAACCACCCTGATCACTCACTCACAACCAACATACCACTAAGATTGTCACTCACTATCACCCCGTACTCACTCAAGACCACCATACCGCTACCAACCTCACTTACGAGCACCACTCACTCACTCAAGACCACCATAATCACCTCACTTACGTCCAAAAATTACCCACGTAATTTCCCACCAGTGAACCACCACCACATCCACCTATTTGAACCCACTACATGACCACCCTACCCCCACGAAACCACCCCGCCCACCACCGTAAAAACCCGCCTTAACCCTTAAAAAAATTGAAAATAAAATTAAAAATTGAGAAATTACCTTTTATTAACCTGAATTAGGGCTTTAAAAGATCAAATTTGAACATAAAAACCGTAAGTCTAGAGTTTTTATAGTCAAATTTGATCATTAAAATCTTGAATTTGAGTTTTAATGAAAGTGATAGATTAACAATAAGAATATGAGTAAGTAAGCTGGTCTGGTCGTTAGTAAGGGTGGTTGTGATGAGTACGAGTGACTGTGGTGATGGTTAACATGTAGGGTGGCTATGGTACAGTGGTCATGAGTAAGGGTACTTGTTAACAGGGGTGAAAGTAATTCGGATTAAAACCAAAGACTGAACTGAACCAAACCGTTTTGCAAATCTGGATCAAACTTTTTGTAGTTTGGTGCGTTTGGATTTTTAAGTTTTTATTTTTCAATTTTCGGTTTGGAATAAGTCTGGACCCTTCGGTGGACCGTACATCGAACTTTAAACCGAATAGTAATAAACCCTTAAGTCTTTAACGTCCTTAAGCTCACTACTTGTTAAGTTGTTAGATTCAAAAGACCAAAAGTTAGCAAAACCTTAAAATTCTCTATCAGGACTTGTTTTACAAAAAATAAAATAAAAAAATAACTTTAAAATTCAGATTGGATTGGATCCAAAATCATAACACCGAATTTAGGTGGAATGGGTTGGATTGAACTGAAATATAATATGGATTTGAATGGTCTCAAATTTTAAAGATCGAAAAAAGATGGTTTGGATTTGAATTGGGCAATAATCTAAAATATAGACCGAACTTTCACCACTACTTGCTAAGTGTGGTGAGTGGATGGACGGATATGCGGGTGGTAATGGTGGTGTTTCAAAAGAAACGGTTTAGGTGTTATATCAGGTTACAAATTACAAGTGTATAGTTCAGGAAAATAGAGTTCGAAGGTGGACTTATTGAATTATTGTAGAATAATCCAAAGATGGGTATATTAAAAGCTAATGTGTTAAAGGTTGGTTTATATTTGTCAAACTTTCCTATTTTGAGAGATTGACTAATTATCTTCCGCTTTTGGTTCTTTAACTTGGTCCTATATAGGAGACCTCATACTTCCTCCTTCACAAGATATAGAATAAGAGAATCACCTCCTTCAATTCACAAAATTACAATCACATAACACAAACTTGGATATTGTTCTAACGGTTCTCATTCCTTATTGTTATAGCACATTTTAAATAAATATTGATATTGTGCATCCAAGGGTCTATTGCCAAGAGTCTTCGTGAGTGAGTGTGGGAAAAATTTAACTTTAGAGTGGTGATAACTTGTCACGCCACGACTGTAATCTTATTTCAAAAAAGCTATTTCCATTTGCTATTAGTCAATTATCCAACAAGACTTGCACTTATGATCAATTAATTTTAATTTGGAGCAAAACATCCTACATAGTAAAAACTCTCTCTTTGAAGGGATGGCCCAACCCCATTTGATATACAAACAATTCAACAACTAATGTGACTAGTGACAAATTAATCATTGTAACATAACATCATGACTTTAACAATGCCTAAATTTGGCAAAAGCTAACAAGCGCCTTGGGAGCGTTAGATTAGCATTCTAAAAGTGAAAATCTTAACTTTTATTAAGTATTAATTAATTACATCGATAAATGTATGATTTTAGCTTGAATTTCCAAATTAATAACATTTTGAAAAATATATTTAATGCTTATGTAAATTATCTTCTTAGAATTGACCACCTTCATAAGATTGACCAAATTGCCAATTAGAAGGAGCAACATTGTAGCTAGTGACTATTCTTCCATCGCTAGTAGTAACTTGGAAGGAGAGGCTTTGGCCGTCAAGATAGTTGTTGCTTTGCCAATTCTGACCCCAATTTCTCGACATTGATTGCCACCCAGTTTTTGAACCCTTAATTGACACTGCGTGCACGTCGCCTGCAGCAGCAACATTGGTGATGAGGACCAAGTTGAAGTAGGAATGCCCATTGATTGTAAATCTTATTCCTCCGGTTCTTAGGCATGGTACCCTGTTAAATGTGAGTAAACCACTAAATTAAACTATATAATGATTGTTTTCCATGCCTACATCATTTTCTACTATATAAATTAAAAATTGATTGTTTTAATATGTTTTACACATAAACGTATGATTCTAAGTATAAAATTAAATGAATCTAAATTAAAGTTCAATTGTGATATTCGCATTAGTCAAATGATACACATAAACATATGATTCTAAGTACTCCCTCCGTTCCCTATTTTTCTTTACATATCTTGTTTCTCTATGTTCCATATTTTTCTTTACATTACAACTTTATTAGATTTTTAACATTTTTTTTATTATAATGGATCCCACACATCATCCACTAATAAGCTTCTATTAGTTGAAACTTGTTTCTCTCTCATCAATTATTACCTCAATTTAACCCCACCACTATTATTATATATATCAAAATGAGAGGGTGAATAGTGACCATCAAGAATAATAGGGAACGGAGGAAGTATAAAATTAAATGAATCTAAATTAAAGTCCAATTGTAATATTCACATTAGTCAAATGATACAAAAAAGATGAAATGTTCTTGCAAAGTATGATAATAAATAATTACATGAACAATTTTTCATTATTATCCATCGTTTATATTTTTTTCATAAGGAATTATGATAACATGTATTAGTTGTGCTATTTTCTTAAAATTGGAAAGAGTAGGTTTCACGAAGTGGCTTATTTTATTAGCATAAGAATGATCGTTTCAAACTATTTAGGCCTTTTACTGATCTGAACTTTTTTTGCTGAAATTATTAATAATTTTTTAAAGATTAAAACTGTTTTTTGCATAATTAAACTTATGATTTTTACCAAAGTGGACTTAATTTTGTTAATTTGAACTTATTTTGCGTTAAAATTAAACTTATTATATTAAAAATAAGACAAGCTGAACAGGCCTAAGACATTCCTGTTTATTATTTTATCGAGCCTTTTCTTTCTCAAGTCCATGATATCACATATTATTTTGGAAAAAATACGCAATAACAATGCATAGCTTAATTGGTTAATCGCGTGTATTATAAAGTTTAATTCTTACTAAACACACTTTTTAGCATTAAGGATTATTCATCTTGAAATTAAATGAGGAGGTGCCATATGGTGGACTACAGTGATCCGCCTTGCGTTTTATAATATAGTAGTTGATTTTGGCAATAAAATTTCAACTAGAAAATTGTAAAATATGTATGTTGGGTGTATACAATATTGATGGATAAAGACATAACAAGTAAACTTTAAGAAGATTTATTAGAGGATAACTTGAGTGATATGATGGTGCTTATAAGTTTTAGTTTAATTATAATTAATTATGAGAAAGGTTAATTGCAATAGCTTAAATATAAAAATAGAATTACCTTCTGAAAGAAACTGGAACAATTCCAGCACGATATTGAGCAATTTTTAAGAAAGCAGGCTCAGCCAAATCAAAGTGTTGAAGAGGAGGATTACACCATCCACCATTATCATTAGCCAAAGCAAAATTTGGAGGACAAAAATTTGTAGCTGTCACAACAATGCTGCCTGGAAGACACCATTTTGGGTCACCATTGCACGTAAGTTCATAGCATGAACCACAACTTAACCCATCATTAAACAATGCCGTGCTTAATGCGGCCGTGCTAGTCCCGTACCCTTGTCCGTTTAAGTTTCCATATCCACATGCGCCCCCTGTGTGACGGAAAATATATTTGTATCATATACAAAAATAGACATTTAATTATTACATACATTCAAAATACGATAATGTTAGAACGTATGGATGACAGATATATGAAGTATCTTTGTTAAAATATTGTTTCTAATATTTGGGATTTTTTTTTCTATTTTATGTTTGTACTTCGTGACTTTGTATAATTGTAATTAATTGAATTCAATTCTAAGTTATCTTTAATTTAACTAAAAAGATTGTAAGAATTTTAGAAAATTTAATTCCATCTTTCAAATTTTATGTAATCTTACCCATTGTGCCAGATGCGTCACCACCACCGTAAAAAGTTGCATGGCCAAAGTCCGCGAAAGCACTATGTAACAATAGTAGATTAATCACTAAAAAAAGAAGTGAAATTGCTGAAAATGCTACTAAACTTTCCATTGTGATGAATTTGAAGTAAATGAAATTGAAAAGATATTAGAAGAGGATAGATTAATGACTTTTGGTAATGTATTGCCTAGCTAGTAAGTTATACATGCATTATATAGACTAAGGTAGGGTTAAGTTGTCTACAAATGATGATAAGTTGATGAACATATTAGCTTGCAATGTCTCAATATGACATATTATCACATATGAAATTAATTAATGGAATAATATATTTTTTGGTAGGGTAATATTATTAATTTATGACTGATTTAGATCGAGTAACTTAAATGTTTACACATGGTAGGACTTTCAAATACTTGGATAATTGGTCCATAGTCCACATGCACTAGTTTCTTCGTTGTTGATCATTAATAATAATATGAATTTACGTATTTTAAATTACTCATCAAGGAGAATTTTGAGTTTGAATTGATAATTTTTCACAATCTATTGAGAAAAAAAAAATGCTTGAGTAAGATGAATCACCAAGTCTCTAATGACATACAAATGTTCTTCATTCGTAACGAGACGCTTATTTACAACCCCTCTCATTTGAAAACGCAAACCTCTTATCTTTCTAGCTCATGGCTTTGTGCAATAATGTTGTGAAGTAATAGGAAGTACGAGTTTCGACATTTTCGCTAATTTTATCTTGGCCATATAGGGTTGCTTGTAGTCCTTTATATAGGTCATGTATAAACCTGCAAGATGAATTCTGAGCCTTGAGAATGGAACGTGAGGGGAGTGTAATACCCCTCATGATTACCTTAAAGGATTACATGTACTACTCATATCAACAAGATGCATATTTTTTTTATGGAGCTCATTCCCTAAGGACTTGTGTTGGTTCATGAGGACAGTTGTTGGCCTGAGAAATTTTTTCCGGGGAAAGCTATGTAGGAAGTTCTTGTTGTATAATAAAATTTACAACATTTTCCCTATAAGGGGTATATATAGACTTTGACTGATGGGCAATAATGAGCCTTGTAACGTGCAAGTTTGACTTATTTAGGGCCTAGTGAAACCATGGAGCAAAATAATATTTTATATGTTGATAACTGTATATAAAAAGTTTACAAGTTATTTATATGCTCAAAATAACTATAAATTATATAATTAATTGAGTATAATAACATAATTATTTTTATTTATTGATCCTTTAGTTAAGAAATATACCATGTAATTTAATTTTATCTTTTTATTTATAACTATATGAAAAAAAACTAAAGTAAATTTTATAAAATAATAATTTATAATAGATGATAAATTAGATATAATAATAATTTCAAATAAACGAAATATTAAAAATATTCAAGCACATAATAATGCTAACTAAATTATCAAAATATAAATATGTTTTTCATTTTAAATATAAATATTTTTAAAACTCCTAATAACATGTAAAGGTTTAATAAAAATGAAAATTATCAAGTAATAATCAATTAATCATCCACGTGTTCCCTATTATTTGAAAGTTTATTACTACCTCCATTTCATATTAGTTGCAACAATTGAAAATTTTATATGTTAAAAATAATACTCAATTGTTGTAACTAATATGAAACGGAGGTAATATTTATTGCTAAGTTTATTTTTTAAAAGATTTTTTTGTCAATTTACTTAAAATTGTGCATGTACAAAAAATCTAGTTTAAAAAAAAGTTAATTTTATGTTTTTTTAATCTAATTTTTTTCTTTAATTTAATTAACTAATCCTTTTGTGCTATGTTTTGAAAAAAAAATATTACAATATATTTGAAAAGGCAATAGTTTTTATGAAATAATTTGATTATTATTGCCGTGTCCCAAAAAAATTATCACTCTAAAAACATAAGAAATTTTCCTCAAGAAAATTACAAAGTAAATCATTAGATTAAGTTAACTAATTTCATTACACATATTGAAGTTGAATAATTTCATTGAGTATAGATTAAAGCTAAATAATTTTTTATCATGTAAACTTCATATGTTCCATATTTTTTTGTCGCTTTGACTAATTACGCTATTAACATATCACACTTTAACCGTTATTTACACTTTATACATAAGTAAACCATATTCATACGGATAAATTTATTCTATTACTCTGTAAAATATCAATTTTTTTTTTAATTTTTACAAATACAAAATTATAGATATAAACATTTGAAGATTTACATTGGCAAACGTAAAAAGGTGAAATGTAAAGAAAAATGGAGTAAAGTAAATAAAGTAATTCGTTAGTATTTATTATCATCATTTGTTTTATATAAATATAGTAAGTAAAAAGCTTGCAAAGAAAGATAGTAAAGGCATTTACAACAAGAGGTTTGTAATTGTAAGGGGTTCGCAAGCCATATTTTGAAGTTTTAAAAACGTGACAAACGAACCCCTTATTATTAGTGGAATGAGGTGAGGTTTAAAAGTTGAGAGAGGTGTGAAGTTAGTGAGTAATTTGTATGAGTGAGGTGATATTTTAGTGGGGTAATTAAGTAAATGTTGTGAAAGCATTGTTAAGTAATGGGCCACATTTATAAAAGTTAGAAATAATTAAAGGTTTGAACTATTGTTATGTTGATGAAAGATTTATAGTGTATTCATTTTGTATAAATATGATGTGACATATGAACAAATATCTGAAGAGTTTAAATCATTATAGATGTCCTAATACAGGTATAAGTTTTAAAAAATTTAATGAAAAGCTGATACGTGTATAAAGATGATGTTAGTAGTTCTGACTAATAGATGGTTACCATCACCAGTCATACATGAAGTCTGACCAATCTATAGGTAGTGCTTCAACTCTCACGATAGTGATTTGTGTTTGTGATTTGCATTTTGATCGATTTGTTAACACTCTAGGTCCTCAAATATTTTGATAGATTAATTTGTTCCTCCAAGAGTTAAGGCTAGGCTTAAGTTTTTTGTACAAAACTAAAATGAATCAAACTGAGCTCAAACCTAGATATAGCATGCGATCGAGCTAGAGTTGAACTTTTTTTTTTTTTTTTTACTAAAATTAACCGACATCATGCTTATAACCTATGTCATTCTTTTATTTTTGGGTTGCTAAGAAGCCATTAGGGCAGATTATAAAAAACAATTTAAAGATATCTTTAGATCGAAAGAGAAGTCATAACCAATAAAGCTCATCCTCACTCTCTAGTCAAGCTAAGAGTACGGGCTCTCAATTCTATAATTTTGTAATGTTGCCACTTTGTAGGATTTTAATTTGCTTGTTCAATACAAGATGAGTTTCACTTTACGCACAAGCCACATTGTTTGCTCTAATATTTCCCTCCAACCACTGGGATCTTTTAAAGTTGTAGACAAGATTCTCTCATAAATTTCATCCCCTTTTCATGCTTAAACCTCTCATGCAATGATGCAACACTTCACATTTGATGCATATTTTGTGGACATTATTAAATGCGAAGTACCTCTTTGTTGTTAGATGCCATGTGGCATGTGCAAAGAATATGAGAATAGGCGCATAGTTAGGATTTTAATTAACTCTCAAATGCATACATAAGATCTAACTTTTAGCTTCTAGTGGTTGTCATAGGGTTGATTATATCGCCTACCTAATTCTCCTTAACTTCTCTAACACCAATCATTTTCTTTAGTTTATTTTTGGTGTAATTAGCAAATCAACCGCAATTTAAATTAAAGACGATAGATATCTTAATTAGAATTAGTAAAGGATAAGTTCAACAATCTATTCGAAATCAACTCTCAATTTTAATCGTTTAGCCAAGACTTCAGTGGTACGACTAACACCAATTTGTAATTAGTCTCACCCTCGTCGTGTATAAATATTTGCTGCCATCTTAAACTACATTTTATTATCTCATAAGAACTCGACAATGTAGATATATATATAAATATATATGTGTGTGTGTGTATTTAATATTATTTCAAATTATTTTCTGGAATTTATCCTTAACACCATCCAATATATTAATATGATATTGATCCGAAATAGTTATTTTGGCACTCGAGAATGGTAACTATAAAAATCTTTATTGTTGAGCTAGTCGTTACATATTTGCTTCATGGTAAACTGGTTATAAAACCACCTATTACGATCATATTAAGGACCAAACGATGTAGTAATACACAATTAAAAAAAAAACATTGGATGCTTAAGAAAAGTCTAAAAGTAAATTATAAGAACAATCGTTGTATTACTCATGCTAAAAATTCATAGTACATAACATATAGATGTAATAAAAAAAACAGGATTACATCACCCGCTAAAATCAAGATTAACAAACTATAAATGAAAGATTATCATTTAATTTTTGCCCATCAAATTAAAATAAGGCAATTAAAATGAAAATCATTTCTCAAACAACAAAAAAGACTCCCAAACTAAAAAACAAAAGAGCCTAATTAGTATCTCTATTTGTAAAGAAAATTGGCCATTAGCGGGTGCAAAAATATAGGCACCTCAGCAAAAGTTAAAAAAACCTTAGGCCAATATCTACTATTAGGAATCATTCCTTTTACTAACTACCCCTTTTTTTTTAATTGGGGTACTTAAACATTTCATTCCCATATACAAGTTATCTTCCTATTTTCATAATATTATAGGAATTTATTGTCTTAAGAAATTTTCATGTTTGTGTTATGTTTTTTTTTGAAGGTTAAAATTGACTACCCTCAAAAGTTTGACCAAATTGCCAATTAGAAGGAGCAACATTGTTGCTAGTAATAGTCCTTCCATCACTAGAAGTTATTTTGAATGAAAGGCTTTGGCCATCAAGTTTAGAATTGCTTTGCCAATTTTGACCCCAGTTTCTTGACATCGCTTGCCATCCGGTTTTCGATCCTTTGATCGACACCGAACGGACGTCACCGGCACCGGCAACATTGGTGATCAGGACTAAGTTGAAGTAGGAATGTCCATTGACTGTGAACCTTATTCCTCCTTTTTTAACACATGGTACCCTGAAAATTTACCAAAACATAAAACAAAGTTTTAGACAACAGGAATCTTACCATAGGGACCATAACTCATTATAGTAGAGTACAAATAATGGAACAATGCAATATTTTGTATTTGCATCTTGCCACTTTGTATTCCACTTGTACTTTTTACCGTCATTTTACCATTAATCATTTTTAATTATATAACCATAAATTTCTGTAAAAGTATAGACAAAGTTGAGCAAAACAAGATCCCACGTCATTATATATTTCTTTTTATCAAAATCAAAGAGTAAACTTGGTCAAAATTTTTAACCATAGACCTAAAAATCTTATGTTTTGTATCACATTAGTACTCATTTGTCGTAATTTTCTTTCGGACTTTACTCTTATTTTTGACTTCTATATACCTCAAATCACCATTTTATTAGGTTGATAGGTTAATAATCCCAATTAATTGATCCCCCAAAAAAGAAAATGCTTTTGGCAATTTGTTGGACATGTTTTGATTTTGGTCAATGATACTTCTACCAATGATTTGTAATTCATCCCACTTTTAGCCAAAAAGTTACAAAGATGATTCCCTTCCCATTAACTTTGAAGTATTAACCAATAAAAAAACACACAATTATTATTATTATTATTATTTTTTTTTTCTAAAAAAACTTGAAGTATAAACCTATGATAAATTATCAAATAAAGAAAAATAAATAAAGTGAAAAGTGTAATACCTTCTAAAAGAAACAGGAACAATTCCAGCACGATATTGAGCAATCTTCAAAAAAGAAGGTTGAGCCAAATCAAAGTGTTGTAGAGGAGGGTTACACCACCCACCATCATTATTAGGCAATGCAAAGTTTGGTGGGCAAAAATTGGTTGCTGTCACTGTGATGCTCCCTGGTAAACACCATTTTGCATCATTTTCACACTTTATTTCATAACATGCTCCACAAGTTGCTCCATTGTTAAATAATGCCGTGCTTAGCGCGGCCGTGTCAGTCCCGAACCCTTGGCTGTACAAGTTTCCGTATCCACATGCTCCGCCTGCATATATTTTAACCAATTTTAATTAATTTGGTTATATGTATATACGTGTATGTACATATATTATTCTCTCTGTTTCAATCAATCAATCAAAGCCTTAATCTAAAAAGTTAGAGTCGGCTACATGAACCAAAAAATAAACTTTACCCTATGTTTCATAATACATTAATGATGGTAACTTGGTAAGTTGATGTCAATGCTAAGCTGTTGTAACAACGTTAGTAATGTCATAATGTGACCATACAATGTATTATTTGATCAATGTATTGTTGTTGTTATTTAAAAATGTCAATGTAGTAATATAAGTTTATTTTGATTAAAAAAGAAAAAATGATTTGGTTGTACATTACTTTAATTGACATGTACATATGGAGTTACGACAACGTGATAATTAATTTTAAACGACTATTGTGGTTAGTTTTGAGCAAGAGTTATAAGATCTAAAATGTTGAATATTTTGACATATTGATATAGCTTTAGGGTAGTATGACTTACCCATTGTGCCAGAAGCGTCACCTCCACCGTAAAATGTAGCATGGCCAGTAGTCCACCCGCTACCACCATACGCGCTACAAAGACATAGATTAAATGCAAAGAGGAGGAAGGAAGATGCTAATATGGTTAAAGAAGCCATTCTAATTAACTAGGAATGAAGAAGAAGAGAGATTATTCTAATTAGCTAGGAATGAAGAAGAAAAGGAGATTATTAGAGAGAAAAAGAGATTAAGCTAAGTTAATTAGCTTGATTTGTTGTAGTGGGGTGATGAGGGTAGGGGTTATATTTATATAGAAAATCCTTGGAAGTCTTAAGTTAATGTGGGGAAGTGATTATCTAATATTGAAGATAATGACAAAAAGGGGCATTAATTAAGTAACAATAGCACCAACTTAAAATGAGGAAAAAGAAAAGCCCAAAGTACAAAAAAAAAAAAAAAAAAAAAAAAAAAATTAAATAATTTCATGTGAATAATATAGTATTAAGGATAGGAGCTTGATTTTAGGTTGAATCTTGCACATGGGAGTTGTCGCACGTAGACTTACCAACTGCTTAAGGCCAGTTTTCTGGTTCAGGGTCCTACTTGCACATGTGAAATTGTAAACTGTTTCAACTGTTTATTTTTTGGGATTTTGTATGTACATGTTGAGTATTCTATGTTCTAGATCTTCGTTATAGAGAATATAAAGTTATAAATTAGAGTTTTGGTTGAGGTACCAATGTTAATATGAAATAAAAGTCACCATTTTAAATATCATTCGGTTAATTTTTTTAAGTCGAATTATTAAGTGCTAGGTATAATGTAACTCATGATGCATATACATTCCTAGTGATAATGTACACATAAACGTAGATACTTATATTTGTCCTCGCTTAAAGCCCAATGATTAAAGTGTATTACATTGCAATAGGTCCAACATCTGAACTTGATTGCTTACAAAAATATTAAAATATGTGGGTCGAGTGTTAGCTGTTCACTTATTTGGACCATACTCCACAATCAATATATACGAGGTCTCGTTGTCCGGTCAGCAAGTGGGGGTCTCGCTGCCTGATCAGTGAGGCGGGGTCTAGGGGTGAAACGTCTGGTGGGGGGCTAGGGAGCAATGCCCCTGAACTTTTTGAAAACCAAATCCATTGTCGGAGTACGCCAATGATATGTTCCGATGGCCAAAATGCGCTATAAATTATTTTCTTTGATTTTCATTTTATTTAATTTTATCTTATTTTATTTTATTTTATTCTCATTTTAATTTTATTTTGAAAACTTAGAAAATAAATTAATCGCAAAAATATGACCAAGTACAACGAACGTCGTCCTAAAATGTTCTAGAAGGTTCTGTACGAAATCAAGCAACTTTAGGCTTATCAAAACGTATAAAGCAACTTAATTATGAAAGTGAATATCGGAATATGAAAATTCTATATATGTATCACCTGAGCGTATATGTGCTCGTTAAGCGCACATGCGCTCAAAAGCTCAAAGTTTCCAAAAATCCACATAGCGAGCACCACAACGCTCAACGAATGTTGCAACGCTTAATAGGCGCATGAGCGCCCTTAAACTCTTTCGTGGGCACTATGGCGCTCACTCTATGCTAGTACGCTCATGTTTCTAACTTTTTGCACTATAAATACATGCCCATGTCCGGCCATTTCCAACATCTCGAATTTCGTGCATCTTCTCGTAATTTGTGCCAACCTCTTTCTTTCTCTCTCTATAAAAACACTTTCTAAAGCTCCAATTAAAACACTAATCTCCCTAACACAAAAACCTTATTATTACTATTACTATTACTATTATTATTATTATTATTATTATTATTATTATTATTATTTTAATTATATAGTTCTTATTCAAGCATCAAGGAGACGTTGTTTTGACCACCGCGCGCACGCAAGGTACTTCAAATGAGGCCGACACCAACAACATCTACATCTTGAGTTCTTCAATTAATTGAGTTAGTAGTTTATGTGATTTAATTGCTTTATTAGAAATTTGACATGTTTAATTAAACTCATGAAATATTAACTAATTATGGCTTGATTATTAATAAAAATTAAGTTTAGGTAGAAAAAATATATTAGGTTGTTTATCTGATTTTATATGCTAATTGTTTGTTGTTTTTAACCACATAAAATCCATGTTTAATTATAAAACTGAAAAAAGCATAATTTCACATAAAGTAAAGATTAATTATTGGACAATCGGCTTAGGTATCTATTAATTTTTGATTACGCCTAAAGTGGTCACATCATGCAAGTTATTAGAAAATTATATGTGCTTTAACTAAACTCGCCTAACAAATTTCTATGTATTTTAGGATAAACCGGAAATATGATTGCTATAGTTCAATATTATAATCATGAAATTACAAATGAGACCAAGTAGAAGCCACTATATGGGGGGGGGGGGGGGGGGCATTATGAACTCCTTTGTCCTTACCCTCGTCCCCGAATCCAGGACTAGAGACCTTCTTAACTTTGGCGTCAATTTACCTTTGGGCTAGACCTAATGGGGTTCCATGAGCTTCCGAAAAGAGCACGGTGACGACTTCTCTACTTTGATTTTGAGCTTCTAGACTCACCCTAAGCCAAGCATACTCACACTATGCAAAACTAACAAAGATAATCGATGTCTATAAAAAGGGCACGTAGGCCCCTAAAGCCCCGGGTCCATTATAATGAATTAAACTATTCTTGTTTTTTAACCATTAGTTTATACTTTTGGCTGAGTTGGTCTTCTAATAATTATTTCATACTTCAATACATGTACATAATACCCTTGTTTATGATTAACTATTCGATATTCCCAACATTATCTTAGAAAATATATTACATCAATATATATTTTAACACGGTCATTCTTCTACTATCATATCCTTGGCTCTTGCTCATCATCTCTTTCTTTAGCGATGTATTCTCTTGTCGGGAAGAGAAAATATGGTTTTCGTGGTGGTTTCATGGGTTAGGATTGTTGGTTCGTTGGTGCAATTTAGGCTCTTATTGATCCGTGGTTGTTTTGTTGGTTTTGTGGCTTAGGGATGTTGTGAAACCTTTGTGGCATTACACAAAGAGCTAATTAACTATGTGTTTTTTTTTTTTTGTCAAGATTAGAGGCAAGGCACCATAGAGATTAACAATCTGCACATTAAGACTAATAGTGTAAGAATCCATAGACTAAGTTATTATTTTTCTTCCAACAACCTAAGTTATTATTTTTCTTTGTGAGTGTCACCTAGCCATTAAGACGAATGTTGAGAATTGATCCTAAGAACTCTTATGACCGAGAGGAAAAATCTTATCAAGTAATTTCTCACTCTTAGCTTGTTACGTTACACATATACATATTGTTTTTATTAAGGTCTTTCCCTAAATAAGTAGTTTTGACCCAAGTCCACAAAAGTGGACACCAAATTTGTGCAAAAGAATGAAAATTTTGAAGCATCAATCAACAAGTTAGTCGGAATACATGAAATGTCATTATGTCAATACTCAATATGCCACACTATAATTATTGATAATTTGTTTTAGAGGTAGAATGCCCACGATAATGCTCATTAATTTCTTTCCCTTTCAAATCACTCCTAACATTGTCCCTATATTAAATATTTTCGTTGGTACGTAATGAAAAAATTGCCAAAATTAAACACTTCCTTCAAAGAATTGCCTAAATTACTAGGTAAAGTGTAATAACCCATAAAAAAGTGAAGCAAGTGTTACTACTAAAAAATACTTTAGTATCATCAAGTAGCAAAGCTAATAAGCCAATAATGTACTTGAGTAATTGTTCGTGAAGCAAAAATGGGGAGATCAAAGTAACCATTATCAATAATTCGATTCCTCAATTTACTCAAAAATAATATATGTACATATGCTTAAAAATTTAGATGTCAATTAAAGTTGACGGTGAGGCTGAGGCCGCATTACGTACGTGCATATGCATTGATGGCCACTATGACATCTATAAATAGGTCATTCTAATTTGGGGAAATCGGATTTTTCAAGGAAAGTAATAAGGGTCAAATTCAATGCCTCATTATCATATTTTTTGCGTGAGTTAGGATCCATTTGGCACTTTGTTTTTTGGTTTTTTGTTTTGCAAAATCATATAATATATATCAATGAATAAAAAATTGGTCAAATTTATTAAAATTAAAATCGCAAAAATATGAAAACTAACAACTGAAAATCGGAAGGAAAAAAAAAAAAAAAGCCAAACAAGCCTGTTAGGGTACCAAACTATCAACATTGGGGGTTCTCCGATGAGCTATCTAAAGGGAGAGAAAGTGGATAATTAATTCTACTCCAACACTAGGACTCTCCAAAGACTCTCTGTTGGAATTATGCAAAGATTAAATAAGGTTGCTAATAGTAAGTTGTTTTGTGAAAAGATCAGGTAAGTGTTTTATGAAAAGTTTGTCTCAAACCAAAACTTTTGAAGAGTTTTACCTTCTATATATATGTGGGTTTTACTAATTATATTTGGATTTGTGATGTGGTTTAGAAAGCGGTCTCCCCACGCGCACGCCACCGTCATCCGGCTCGGTTCGTGACATCTGCACGACGGGGTGCGCGGTCATCTATATAGGGTTGAATGTTGGTTTTAATTGTGTTTATCGTTGGGTTCAGATGTTTACTTATAAAAGGCCTATGTTCTAGTTTAAAAGTTATACACACAATTATCGTCCTTCTTCCTTCCCTAAATATTCTGAGCAGTTTCTTGAGTTCCATTCTTTTGTACTCGAGTGCATAATTTAAAAGAACATCGTGTAAAATCTTGGAGAGCAAACGTTGGTAGCCGATTGTATCATAATCGGGGTAAAATTTGCTTCGAAGATAGTGTCTCAAACACGTCACAGTTCCCTTCTTCTATTCACATTAAAATTTCTGCCTAAATACATATCCTAAATCAGTTTTAAAATCTTCATTACCCTACCGTTCGAAGCAAATTTGCATTTTGTAAAACTGATTATGGATGCTTCTCTATAGTGGAAAAACATGTACTAGTATTGTGGGATTTCCCCAATATCGTTTTTCAATAGTTACCACAGCAGCAGTTACTAATAACTTAAGCTGTTAGTATCGTTTGTTTAAAAAAAAAACGATACAAATAGGTTTTATATATGTATATAGTATCGTTTATGATACTAATAGTGAATTCAAGTCGGAGGTGGAGGCAGAGGTGGACATTCGGCGAAGTCAGATTAGATTGTCGGATAACTCAGATTATTTTTAGCATTTGCCTCTTACTCCGACTTCAGCTCAAACTCGGATTTTTGTTTTGCGGAGTCCGAAAGTATATTTATTTTAGGCGGATTTGGCTGTTTTTTTTTCTTTTCTTCGGAGCGGAATAGGATTGGAGTTAGTCTAAACTGTCATCCCTATGTATATAGAATTGGTACTAAACATTGCTCATTGGAATTTGGAGATTGTATTTGAAAACTGACATTGCATTTCAAAAACTAAACATGTCTATGTGAACATTACACTTCAACGAATTTCTATCAATTATTACTTAATAACTTAATTTATAGGTTAGTAACATATATATTTGTAATTATAGACAATATACAAGCATTCAAGAGCCATCAATAACATATAAATGATGTAAAAGTGTGAGAAAAATAGAATACTATTTAAATCAAATAAGTAAATGTTAATGAATATTAATCATAAACAATTGAATATTGTCTATTGAAAGTTGAACATTGCACATAAAAATCTGAACATCGCCCCGGAAGCAAACATTATTATATACTCCGGGTGCTTATTAGATATTGCCAGTTAGTGGAAACTTATGTTGACTAATGAGGTGAGGAGAGAGAGATTAAGGGAAGGTTGATGAATGTTAATTGATGACTTGATGCTCTTAGGCTAGCCTTAGGCCCCTTTCTTTTGATTTGAAATGGCCTAAAATGGGCGTAATTTAATTGAATGAAATTAATATACTATGCTAACCCATAAATCAATTAATTGAACTAAAATCAGTTTAACTCAACTAAACTAAATTCAAATAAATACTTTCTCTGTTTTGTTACTTGCGCCATTGAAGAACTTTATGCTTTCTAATGGACAATTTGTTTAGTAAATATTTATAATTATACACAAGAAAAAAAAAATTATATCTTAACAATCTACTCATTGAGAAGAATCAAACGATCTCACATAGAAGTCGCACTAGTGATTTAAAGGGAAACTAATGAGTAGTGTCGATAAACAACATTGGACAAGTAATAAAAAAACGAACGAAACATAAATTAGTAATTTAAAAAATTACTAAATTGAATAAAATCGAAATGAAAATAAGCTGAAAAGTCAAAGACAGTAAATACTTTGATCTTGACCCTAACAAAACCAAAAGTAAAATTAAAACGGAAAGAATAAAAAGCTTGTCTGACCTAGAGTCAAAAGGGAGCAGCAATACATTTTCTTGGGCCTCTAAATTCGTGAACGTGGAAGCATTTTTCATATCAGCATAAAATAAATGACATGTATCCACTTGTCATTTGGATGAACAATCAAAACTCAATTATGGTCTCGTAAGCCATGTAATTATGTGCTTAATCTGCGCCTTGCATTACTCCCAAATCCCAATACGTCAATTGTTCCAATCGTCTTAGCCTTTATATATGCTCATGTGGTATATTAATTATTTGAGTAATTGAGTGAAGTGTGTATATATATATGGAGTACAACACAATCTTAGGGTCGTGTGGTTGGAGAAGGCCGATGGGGAAAGAGAATCACTTTAGACATGAAAACGAAAGATAATGGAAAGATATAACCTTTAATGTAATTAGTTCTTTCTTTTTGAAAAAAAAAAGAGAATATGAGGTCATCACATAAACCACTTTAAGCATTCAACCACTGCAAAAACTACCCTAACACTAACCACAACCACCCACTTCCCCTTCCCCACCCCTCACCGACGCAGCGGTCCCCACTAGGGTTGTTCAAAATACTCCGATCCGACCCGAAAAAGTCTCATCGACGTTGCGGTTCCCACTAGGGTTGTTCAAAATACTCCGATCCGATCCGAGAAAGTCCACTGATTTTTACAATTTTTTATTTCGGATAATTCGGATTAGATTTTCGGCAGTTATCGGATGGGGATCACACTTTTCCGTAGTCGGATATCCAAAACACTTGACAAATTATGCTTCTCGAATCGAATCAGTCAAATCACGGATCGGATGATGCATATTTCGGATCGGATCGACTTTTTTCATTGAATTTAATAGTTTTTTTAATATTTTCAAGTTAACTCTTTACATTATAAATATATTTTCAGATCATCGGATATTCGGTTATCCGATCCGATATTTTCATATATTTAGGATCAGATATCTGACTTGATTCAGCTCGGATTCGGATCACATTTTAGCCGATCCGAAATAGTTGAATACCCGACCTTTTAGATCGGATCGACTCGATTGAACACCACTAGTCCCCACCCCACTTCTCTTAGGGGTCAAAAAGCCTACCTCCACCCAAGAAACCCTAACTACACCCAAAACAAAAACAATTAACCACCCACCGAAAACCACCTACTCCACCCTCGCAACTACCCTACCTCAACTCATTATTCTTAGCCGTCCATGTCACTCCCTTCGCCGTCGAGTACAACCTCCCAACCTCCCTCCAAAAGAAACAACTAATTATGGGGGTGGCAAAGGTTGGTTTGTTGAATGTTGATTGTTTGTTTTGGAGGGTGGTTGGGGGGGGGGGGGAGGTTATAGTCTGCGGTGAAGGGAGTAGTAGGGGCGGGTAAGGGCGACGAGTTGAGGTGGTGTGGTTGCGGGAGTGGAGGAGGTGGTTACGGTGGGGGGGGGGGTCCGTGATGTTGGCAAGGGGTGGGGGTGAGGTCTGTAGCACCGGTGAGGGGTGAGGGAGGGGAGGTGGGTGGTTCGGGTTGGTGTTAGGGTGGTTTAGTGGTGGTTGGGTGGTGATATATAGGGTGGTCGTGTGGAAGATGGGGAAAGAGAATGGAAAAGATAAAAGGGTGGAGGGAAAGGTAAAGTGTTAGAATGAGGGAATGGAATGAGAATTTGGAATAGAAAAGGTGTCTAACATATGACATAAAAAAGAATGGGGGCAGTTGATTCTCATTCCTTTTGATGAATATCCCTAACCAAATGACCCTTGTTTAATGTTAAATCCTCTAGTTTGATTTAGACATCATTCTCTTCCATTTATGCATTGTTTTTGTCAACTTAGGGGGTATTTGGTGGAGAGAGGTTTTGAGGGAAAAAAGAGTTTTTGATAGAGTTTAGAGTTTTGACTGATCAAAACTCTAATTTTGGTGTTTGATGAAAAAGAGGTTTAAAGAGATTTTTGTATCATAAACTCTAATCAAAACTCTCAAATGAAAAGTCTAGGGGGAGGAGCCTTTTCTTTGTAGTTTTGGAGAATAGAAAATTAAATGACTATTTTGTCTATGTAAGTAAGCCTAGCGAAAAAAATGTTTAAAAAAATGTACATAAATGTGATGTTACTTTACAAAAAGAGTATAAAACTCTAAGCAATCAGCTAAATGTTAGCAAACACCTTTACACAATCAACTATTCAAATCAACAGTCAAATGCTCTGAACAAAAATGTCAAAAAGTAACACTCTAACAACAAACTCTAAACTCTAACCGCTAAACTCTAAACTCTATTTGCCAAACAGGGTCTTATATTTGCTGATTTGAGCTTATTTTTACTCAATAGAACCTAATTTTTTCTATATTGAACTTATTTTTGCTAAAATCAATAACAATTTATTCATGATTGAATCTGAATGTTACTGAACTAAACTTAAATTATTTTTGTTGATGTGAAACCTATTTTTGCTGAACTTAACAGTCAATAATTCTACTAAAAATAAGTAAAATTAAAACAAGTAGAACATGACCTTAGATCCAATTTCCAAGTTACTCCATTATCCGCCCTTGTATTCTTTAGCACTATAAGAAAAAATAGGTGGAAGTATTGGGCGAGAGTGTTAGACAACCCAATACAAACTTACAAATAAAATACTGTTATTTTCTTTGGCCGAATTCGCTAGCATTGTCATATAATGCATATATAAGGCAACATGGTTAAAATTTTAGATAAGTTGATTCAAATTTTTTAAAAGAAAACCTAATAATGCAGATTTTAAGACAATTTGATGCGAAGTTAGACGACCTAAAGAAGAATTTAGGCAACCTATTGCAGATTTTAGACAACTTGATAAAAAATGTAACATAAGTAGTTTCATTCATTATTATCTCGCCTAATCGTTAGATGAGTATGACACAATAACTTCTCAATAAATAAAATCCAAGTTACTCAATTCATTATGATTAAAGACCTGATTAGAAATTATTGAGCATATTTCAACCTATGAACATTACTTTTTACTCTATAGTAAACTCGGTTTTAATAAATAATTAGAATTAGGTCCGGGCGATGTCTCAGGTTAATTATAGTTACAAAAATATGTTCGTTGTTGTATTATTTTAAAATTTTCACAATTTACTTTGTTATAATTTGTTTTACTCATGTGAAATTTATACAAAATATATTGGCATGATAATAGTTGTTTAAATAAATAAACTTGAAAGTTTTGCAATGGAAATAACAAATTCAAAAGAATTGAGATAAATAAATATGTTAACAATCGTCTTACAATTGTCCTTTATAAATATACATGTTTATGTAATTTTTTTAATTATACATAATTAAAATACAAAGTATATTTTAATGTTTTACTTTGAAACATTAGACAATGAAGTTCAAGTGGATTTGTGGTTACTTTCTTCCATTTCATTTCAACATGTGCACTCTTCAATTCACTTTTATGGCAAGGATGCATCGATTGATACCGACATGAAAGAATTCATCAATGGGGGAGAGGCTCTTTGATCACCAAAAAAAGAAATGAGCGTGAGCTCTTTGTTTCTATGAGCGCTTAGAAGGCCCCGTAGCCTGATGAGATTCGTGTAGCGTTTTGATAGAGGAATTGGAAGAGGCTCAAGAATGATATCATTGAGGCATGCCTCTCGAGCCTTTCTATTATTCATTCTCTTCGGGATTTCAATAAAACTAATACCGTGCCAATCTCGAAATAAGAGCTTTTCTAAGGAAAAAATAAATTTCATTAATTGAAAGCCACACGATAACTATAATAGACATTCAAGAAAAGAAAATTGCAATCTAATTAAATCGAATAAAATTTCTCTTTAATGCAACTATGAGGATGAATTACCAGATGTGACAATAATATAGCACGTCTCTTGTTTGTTCACTGAATTATACAGCCTTTGTGATAGAGTTTATCTTTTTGACATAGTTTTGGAAATAATATTCTTTATTCGATGATGTATACAACATCCTCGATTCCAATACCAATTGCAAATGTGTGTAGCTGACAACCACTGAATCAAAATTTTCAAACGCACTACTACTATCAAATTCTAATCTTTCATAAAAGAAGTTAGGAAATTCAAACTCGAAACTCTCACTTAAGAGGAGAGCAAACCCAAGTATTGGGTAAAATACTCTCATATAAAGGAAGAACGAAGAATTATTAAACATTAAAATCATAAATTGAAGAATTAAAAGAAAGATTTAGGGTTTATCGCCATCATAAAGGGAAGATGGCGTGCTCTATGAGATTGGAAATTTGTTAGGGTTTTTGAGAGCTAGTTAAAGGGTTAGGGTTTTTTATGTGAAAGTCCCAAAAAAGGATAATTATGAATCCATTGATCATTACTATATAATTAGCCTATGCAATGTTTCGTACAAGATCATCACGAAATGTTTAGCCAACATGATTAGAATTAAAGGTCGCGGATGAACTAATCAGTGATAACCAAAATAATTTTATTTCCTAGGGGGGGGGGGGAGGATCTCTGATAACATCATTATAGCACATGAAATCCTGAAGAATGTTAAAAATACAAAAAAAGGGTAAGAAAATTTAAAGCAACCATAAAAACGGACATGAGTAAAGCTTATGCTAAGTCAAATAGATATTTTTAGATAACTTTATGGGAGCTACGGGGTTCCCAGACCACTTATGAAGTCTGGTCATTGAGTGTGTCACCATATGTTAATGCCCGCCAAAGTTGTGTGGTGGTGGGTGGTGTTGTGGTGGTTATGATACGACTGGGGGTGGAGTTTAGTCTCCTAATTAAATGCCAGGCTTCGTTATTAAATCTTATCAAATATTTTAAGATACTTAATCTATTTACTGACAAAACTTATAATGGGTTACCGTTAGGATTGTATGAAAAAAATTACTACTATAATTGATTACCTTTTAAATGACATCGTAACCATAATACTCTATTTGTTTCCAAAAGATCAATACATATGAAATCTTGCACACATATTAAGAGTTGAGTAAATAAGGTTAGTATATGGAAAAACTAATTTCAATGGTTTAATGAATGTTAATGGTAATTTAATTGAAATTGTTATTTATTTTGATTAACTAATCAATCCCAAGTAAGATTTGACCATGACAATATATCAATTAATAAATCTTATAAATTAAAAATCATTAAGAAGTCTTTATATAAGTGAGAATATTCCATATGTAACAAGCTTTTGGAAACATCCAAAACAAAATACGCAACAAACTTTTTGTGGACGAAGTACAACATTTTATCGGCTATTTCACCATATACCCTTAAACTATTGTAAAATACGCTATATACCCTTAATGTTTCCGAAATGCACCGTGTGCCCGTAAACTTTTAACTAAATTCACGAGGTGCCCTTATTTTCCTAAATATACTACGATTACCTCCTAATTAAGAAATTAAACCAATTTAACTAATAATTATATTAACTTAAACTAATTAATTTAACTATCTAAATTTATTTAACCCACTACCACCTCAAAACCCAAGCCAACGCCCACCATCACTCACAACCACCACCACTAAACGTCTAATATAAAGCCATGACCATCACCACCATAACCGGTCTACAACCCAAATCCATCACCACCAAACTCAAAGAATTCGAAACCTAGTCACTCAAAAAATCCAGAACTTTGAAACCTACCTCAAAGAGTCTCCAAAAACCAAATTTGACATTGACTACTTTGTAGAGTATACCAATTTTCTTAATTTACCATCACAATAATAAAATATCAATTACAATTCTAATTTCAATTACAAAAACCACCAAACATCCATTTTACCAAAACATCAATGGAGCATTCAAGGTACACAAAATGTCTACCATGGTTGCTGAAGTTTCGAACTTGTGGGTTTTGCGTAGGTAGTTTTGAATTTATTGGGTTTTTTGGTGATGGGTTTGGGTAGTGGTGGGTTCAGCGGTGGTTTTCATTGTTTTTGTGATTGGGGTTTGGGTTTGTTAGGTAGTGGTGGGTAAAGCAAACATTAAATCCCACTTCACCTTCTCTCTATTCAAACACCTAAAATGGGTTTGTCAAAAAATTAATTGATGAATATGGGTCAATTGAAGACACAAAAGATAGAGTTATACTTGTATCAAGAGAAAGGAGGAAGAGGGAGAAGGTGAGGGGCGGCGGTGATTAGGTAGAGGTAGTGGTGGCTTGGTATTGATGGAGAAGGAGAGGGGTGTTTGTGTGTAAAAGTAATTTGGTTAATTAAATTAATATAATTATTAGGTAATCAAATTTAATTTCTGAATTTGGAGGTAATTAAAGTAAATTTAGCAAAATAAGGGTACATCGTGAATTTAGTTGAAAGTTCATGGGCGCATTGTGCATTCTTGAAACATTGAGGGTATATGATGCATTTTGTAATAGTTAATTTATGGGTATACGGTGAAATAGCCGACATTTTACTGAATGGTACAATTGTTTTTGAATGATATAAATATATATTTACTTCTCAAACAATATAATATAATAACTTTCAGGATTGGATGATATAATTATATTTCATGTTATATAATTTTTCAGATCCTAGTGAAGGGTGAGAGAAAGATGCCAAAAACTGATTTTAAAAAAAGTTGGATGCGTGATAAATTATTATTTACTAGATTCATTTTACTATATTTAATTAATGATATTTATTATCGGTTAACATATTCTAAATTTTAACCAACACTCAAGCAAGGATAATGAAACAATATATATATTTAACATATCATATGCAAAACCATGGGCCATGGCCTTCCTAATCAATCTCTAATATTGTCATTTGAAAATTGGAAAAGACAAAAAGGTTAATTAGGAGCTAAAAATATGCAACACCAAGTACCTTTATGCAACATATTTTTGTCATCGACCATAAACAAAGAGTCAACTACAATTTGAGGCCAAAAGTCCGAGTATCAACTGTCGGTAAATACAAATATTAATACAAACGCAAAAAAAAAAAGTTTAAAAACAACATTATATTTGATTAACAAATAATTTTAATCTATTAATATGATCAACATAATTTGTACTATTGCATTGGTGTTCCTTCAATTAGGAGATTCCATGTGGGTAGATCCTGGCAACAAAATCAATACTGTACAAAAAGATGTGCCATATTTAATACCTTAATTAGTTGTAGTTAATTAAAATAATAAAATAACTCTCCTTTTGTCAAAAATAATAATAATAATATAATAATAATAATAATAATAATAATAATAATAATAATAATAATAATAATAATAATAATAATAATAATAATAGTACTCCATTTGTCCTAATTTACTTGTTATATTTGTCTTTTTTTTTTCTTTTTACAATTTTTAAGACGCAACTTCAAAAGATTATATCAATAGTTACGTACATGAAAAAATTACAAAAATTATGTATTAAAAAACTACTCATTAAGTTGAATCAAATCCGTGTGATTATAATTTAACTTAAAGATTCCAAATTAAAGAAAGTTAAATAATGGACATGAATAATGCGAAAAATTTAATATAGCAAGTAATTGAGACAAAGGAAGTAATGAAAAAAAAAATTGTATTTTAAATCATTCTATCAAACGATGCTTAAAGCATACAACAATCAAGGAAAGTTTAAGTGATAACACCACCAATTTATCACTTTTTGTTGTTTTAATTTGGCAAACAATTTATCACCATGGTGATAAGGGTATAATTCTTATTTGAAATTGTGGGTTGGAGGCTTGAAGGGTAGTTGTCAACTTGTCATGTTGATTAATTGGATGAATGTTAATTAAATAAGGGTCAATGCATATAAAATGATTTTTTCAATCATTGTAGTGTATTGTAAATTATAACTTTAGAAATGAGATCCATTTTTTAATTGTTATTCGTATCATTAATTCATTGGGTAATTATGATCCCACTAATCTTTAAATATAAAGCAAAGCATAATTGGTTGAAAAAATTATGGGAAAACACCTTTAAATTAGGTAATTTTGTGAAATAATACTTTTTAATTTTTAACTTAATTTAATTAATTTATTTTTTGTTTTTGAAAAATAACAATTTTAAATTATCCATTATTTAAAAGCAAAACCTTTCCACCAAAAATTAGTGAAAAAGTCAACAAAAATAAGTTCACTCCTGCATTTTCCTGTTAATTTGGCGTTTATATAACTTACATTGAATTCACTATTTACTCTTCAATTTAAAGGTGTAAAACCTATTTTCGTTTACTTTGGTGTTACTTGTTCTGAAAATGTAATTTCAAGGTGTTATATCATATTTTTAAAGTATTGCATCACAAAATGACCTAATTTAAAAGTGTTTATCAGGGGATCATCTCAACCAAAAGCTTAAGCTGATGGTTAAGACCCAGTAATAGTTTATATACACTATTATTGTTGTTGTTGTTATTATTATTATTATTATTATTATTATTATTATTATTATTATTATTATTATTATTTTCTTTTTTTCTTTTTGTTGACAATTTTGGGTTTTAGGGGTTACGAAATTAGGAATGGTGGAAATATGGAATATGGGTTTTGGGGGTTCCAAAATCAAGGAAGTTAAGGTTGGGGTAGTCAATTTTTTTTTTTCTTTTGGAAGTAAGTTTAGGCTTGAATTAATCAAAAAACAATTTACTAACCTAAGGCCCTAGAGAAGAGCTAGAAATTCGATTGTACATCCGGGTGCATGAAATATGCACATGTTTTTCTTCGGATAAAACAGTAATTCAATTTTATAAAATATTGATTTGTAGAAAAAAAAAAGCACAAAACATCAGGTGTCTTTTACAAAATATCAGGTATATTTTATGAAACATTAGGTATATTTTATAGAATTCAGTGCATTAATGCTTATAAATCTAATGTTCTATGTAATATGTTTAATGGTTTCTAAATATCAATTAAACCTACTATTTTTTTAATTACACATTATTTTATTACATTTTATTATCTTTTATTTTAAAATTAATAAAATTTTGATCAATTTATAATTAGAAGAACTATTGTATAAGAAACATATCTTTATATTTTTCAATTCTCGATCATTCTCTATCTAATGTTCAAACTTATTCTTCTCTCCTCCTCTCTCTCTCTCTCTAATCTTCTTATTCACTTTAGATGTAGCACACTAAAAACTTTTCTTTCTCTCTCTTTTTAATCTATAACTTTGTCACATAAATAAATTAAGTGTTGCATTTGTACCCTAGAAATTTTGGGATGATATTTGATGATAGAAGATGATCAAGATGATGAATGACGTAAGGTTAATGAATGTTTAAATTTAGAGTTTAATTAAAGAATGCATTCAAATGTTATATTGTCTTAATTAAATTATGTAATTAATACATCTTTAATCAATTTAGGCAATATATTTTATTTTGAATAATATTTTTGTAGTTTATATATCTTGTTTTTTAAAGGACTTGATGTTATATAATAATGTGTAAGTTTTATGTAATAATAATATGTATATTTTTTTTGTCGTAATTTGCTAAAAAGAAGGATTGTTTTACTTATCAATATACTTTAATTTGTTTCATTAAAAGTTGGTAATTTTATCCGCATGTTCTCTGACATACATGCATCTATTGTTTTAAAATATATATTTTATGCTCTGCATATTGAAATAGTATGTTCTACAAGTAATATTTTATGTTAAATTCTTATGTTACATAAAATTCATCAAGTTCTATAAATGACATTGTTGTTTTCTATTTGTTATAGATGTCCTATATTACACTTGCAAATGTAATCTCATTTTTTAAGTTTATTTTTTATTGAAAATGTTTTATATTTGTTTTCTATTGTATTTTTTGTTGCTTTGTATGTTTTCCATGGTTTGTTACATGTAAATATGTTCATATAATATAAAAAAAGTTATTAGCTTTTTTCCAAGAAAATAAATAAAATAACCAAATAACAACGTATTTATAAATAAATATATATATAAAGGATATATAAATGTATGCAAATGTTTTATATTCTATATGTTATGTTATTATTACTTAATTTTTTGGATTTTTTGATAATAAGTACCTAATGTTTTCAAATTTTTTGAAATAAGTACCTAATCAATTTTTTTTTATTTAAGTACCTAATACTTACATTTTCTTAAATTTAAGTATCTAATAACAGAATTGTTAAAATTCTGTTATGTAATCCGTTTGTGGTGCCCAAGTTTAATTTTTTTATTCATTTTTCCTTTTTCTTCCTCAATCAAACCTCCATTAAACACATTTTATTTTTCTTATTCTCTCTTTTCCTCCATTAAACCCTTTCCTTTTCTCTCTCTCAATACTCTTGAGCTCCCCTATGATTGATTTTCTCTCTCTACCACATTCAATTGTCTTTTTTCGGTACGTATCCATTTTCATCTTTATTAAAAGCATTTTCTTCCTTTAAATAAACCAACTACCAAAAACAATTTCAAATAAAAATGAAAATATTGGAAAAACTATTTATTTATATCAAATATTTTGAGTTCTTGAATAAATGCATATCATTTTGATCTTCCTTTAATTTATTGAATTTCACATAACTCACACTCAAGTGAAATTTTTTCTGCTATATAATGGTTTTCTTTTTCCATTTTCATTTTGTGGTTTACTTAGGAGCTTTAATATAGGTTAGTTTTAGAATGTTGTCAATCAAGAAAATAAATCAAAAAAGTGAAATATATGAGGTTTAATGGAGGTTTTATGGAAAACAAAGTTGTTTATTAAATGGAGGTTTAATGGGAGGGGAAAAGAGAAAGAAAGGAAAAAAAGAAATTTAATGGAAGGTTAATGGAGGAAGAAAGACATATTAAAAAAAAAAAAGGTTTAATAATGGTGGAAGAAAGAGAATGAAAGTAAGAAAAAAAAGATTTGATGGAGTAAGAAGGAGAAAGGAAAAAAAAAAAGAATTTTAGGAAGGAATTAATTTTTGTTTAAAAAAAAAGCTAGGTGTGGATCCCACAAACGGATTTTTTGACAGAATTTCATTACTTCCGTTATCTGGTATCTATTTTAAAGAAAAACATAAGTGTTAGGTACTTAAATAAAGAAATGATTAAGTACTTATTTCAAAATTTTCGATAACATTAGGTATTTATTATCAAATAATCCTAATTTTTTTTTTATGTTATGTTCTTTTATAGTAGGCTAGTGTTTTGTAGTAATAAATGTTCTACAAAAGTTCATCCCATCAAAATTTTTTTGTAGAAACAAATGTTCTTTAATTGTGGTCCTATTAGGTGCATGAAGTGGCAAATATTTTTGTAGTAAATAATATATTATATAGATTAATAAAAGCCAGAGAGAACCTCCATAAAACCTAAATACGCCCCATCAAAATATAATATGTAATCATAACCTGTTTTTGGAGAATTGAGAGCACGTATAGTAACAAAGAGATGAGAATGTGTTTCAGGATATAATCCGTACATTAAACATGTAGTACTGTAAGTGGTCGGAGAGTTTAAAACTTGGCGATTCTATCCCTCGCATAAAGTCTTTGGTGAACCACAAGTTGATTAATAACTCTAGGTTTTGGTACAACTTTGCTTTCTCAAATAATGATATCCTGGGGTGATTAAAGTTAGGAATTGTGGGATTAGAAATCAAGGATTTGTTGAGGCGATGCTAGTGGTGTTAAATGTGGATCGTGGTTGAAAGTTTTAATTGGGGGTATAAATATAATTTTGCAATAGCTAAAAAAAGATTAGACACCGATTTACAAATTTTAACAATCTTAGAGTTGTTCAATTTGGAAGTTGTTATTGGTTATTATCAAAAGATTAACACTTCAAATAATTTTCTAACAAATATTCCTTGACCTAAAGATCGAGCCTATCTTAGAGTTGAAGCACTAAGGATGGAGCGACACTTAACGACATTTATGTATAATTTTCAATCTTCTATAGGAAAAATGTTTGAAATTAATAATATTAAACATGAACAAGACTAATTGAGTATGTTGTTTCCCTAACCATCAACATCTGCTAAAGTGAGCAACCCACCATGTCGTCCACAAAATCAGAGGGTATATATTCATTATTACTACTCCCTCCGTTCCTATTTGTTTGATACGTTTTGACTTGCACATATGCCAATGCAATTGTTTGATCTTAAATATCTTTTGTTGTGTATATGTAAAAATTATAATAATTGGATATTAATAACGTACTCATTGAGATGAATCAAACAAGACCCCATATGATTATATTATGTTTTATAGATTGAAAGTAAATTTTAAAAGATTCCCTCATCTTATGAATAGTGTCAGATCCCAATCATATCAAACATTTAGGAACGGAGGGAGTAATATTTATCTTTTAGGCTAAGGTTAATTATTAATTGGAAAACTTGTGTGTGTGGAAAATTTAGTTCTATTTCGCAACTTGACTAGTGTTATATATATATACTAAGGATCCACTAAAAACCTTAAATTTGCTGAAAACCGTGAAAACCACAAAAATGGGTACATATAAGATTTAAAGCGATATATATTAAGATTAAAGTGGTATAGGTACATTTACAACAATTTTTTTATTATTTATGAAAATTTCATCAATGAAGTACGTGTACCCTTTATACCTTTATTATACCATTTTTTTGTGGTTTTCACGGTAAAAACAGTTTTCACATGATCCTCTTTCTATATATATATATGTATATATACAAAAGGAAAGCCTAAGGCATGATACTATAAAAAGCCTTGGAAATCAAACAAAGGACATGAGATAGTATAGGCTAGTGAAAAGCCATGAAATATATAAAAATCACCTATGCATGAGACTAAAACAAAGACATTTAATGAAAGCTTAACCATGAATTCTACTCAAACTATTTAAAAACATGTAAGTATTATTGTAAGAAAAAAAAAGAGCTATGACATGAAATGATGAAAGCAATAAAGGTCATGAGATATAACATGCTATAAAAACATAAAAACAAAGCCAAAGGGAAAGCCCTAAACATGTTACTAAGATAACATTATTAAACTTCATGCATAATAAAAATTAAAGGGATATTTAGCCACGAAAAGCTACTGAAAATCATATTCATTAGTTGGAAAATTAAAAAACAAAAACACATGAAAAATAATCATGCAAAACGGAAGCTACAAGAAGCTAGGAGATATGTACAAAACCCTAAAACTAAAAACATTACATTTTGAAAGCATGCACGGACATAAATTTGTGAAGGGTCTAAGAAAATTACCTTGCTCACACGTTCTTCAATGTCTTAGGAACACCCACGAGCATTCCTGACCCTAATAGCTTCTCTGAGCACCAAGAACGAAGCCTTCCAAGTTACCTTGCCTAATTTCTGAACTTAAAGCTGAACTCTGACTTAAAAATGGTGTTGTGGATGGTGTGTTTCGTTTTTGGCCCTTGACACAATGTAGATGAATATCTTGGAATGGTTGCATTAAAAAATTAGAATCAAAGTTGATGTATGGAAGGAGATATGAGCATTTTAGTGTGCGGTGGTCAGAGTGTATTTCAGAGAACAAGTGAAGTGTGTGTGGAAATGAATTGGTGCCTTGAACTTTAGGAAATAAGTCTATTTATATAAAATTGGGACAAAATTTCTCCATGGCACAGACGGGGTCCCATGTCATCGCGCAGGAGATCGTGGGTGACTGGGGGTATGCGCCATAGTGCAGATGCATGATCTCTTGCGCCATGGCGTAGAGAGATCGTGGGTTAGTGGGTTTGACTAACCAACCTATGCCATGATGCATAGTCTGACTAGCGCCATGTTGCAGCTCTCTTGCTGCACTATGGCTTTGGAGATCATGGGGACAGTGGGACAGTTTGTGCTGACTACGCATGTTGCAAAGGGTGTTTTGCACCATGGCACAAGTTGGTCGTAGGAGCGTGTGTGGTTTAGTGGAAAGGCTTGCACTGTGGCGCAAGAGGGCCCTTGCACTGCGACACTAGTTGACTCCTGTGCCATAGTGCAGGCCTAGGCGGTTTTTGTGGGTGATGTTGTTTTTGAAAAATGATTTTGATTTATTTATTAAATTAATTTATTTATTTTCAAAAACCATTTTAACAAAAACACAAACACACTTTAGCATGATTTTTCATTATTTAACTCCAGAGCTTCTACTTGGGAATTTCGGCTCGCTGTTCCTCTTGACTTTAGTGCGTGGTAAGATTTGAGAAGTCATCATCGCTCCTTCTTTTCAGGGAGACACATTTATGTTTCTACAGTTACATATATATATATATAAGATAAGTTAAATTCCGGTGGCTAGATTTATGTAGAAATCGAAAATGGCTTCTTTAATTTGCATAGAAAGGAAGAAGAAAAGAGGAATACGAACGAAGAAGAAGAAAGGAAGGAGGAAGAATAAGAATGAGAAAGAGAGAGAAATGGGCCGGTGACGGTAAGTGGGTTTCTTAAATTAACCCCAACTTTTTGTATAGGAAAAATTGATTTTAAAAATCCCACCTTTTACAAATTCGAAAATAACAGTCTCACCTTTCAATTTTCACAGAGCAGTCCCACCTTTCACCCCATTATTCTTTTAATGATCCCTAATTGTGATTAACCTATTATTGTAGGTAAATAGTTATGTTTGCAGGTAAAAAAGCTTGACTTTGCGTCTGCTAATTAGAAAACGTTAACCCACTCTCATTTCTTCTTAAATAAACACTCTTTTACTTCTCCACCCACTCAATAACACTAAGAACACAATCCTTAAACTTGTCCACCAACATGTCCACCGTCACCCTCAACTCCCTCAAATTATATATCACCTCATCACCATCCCCCCCCCCCCCCCCCCCCCAACACACACACTTTCGCCACCCACTTCATCTTCGACCCTCAACAATCACCTCAATTCCTATCGGATCATAATCCTTTGTCAACGATTCAAGGAGAGTGAGGCCGGGGTGGAGGTGTTCGAGGGTTAAGGCAGAGGAGCCGGAGGAGACCGAAGGTGAGTGAGAGGAAGTGGTGAAGGATTGGGTCGGTGGAGAAGTTGGTTAGTGGTTCGTTCTTGTTCGTGGTGGTGGTTGTGAAGGTAGGGTGTTTTTGGAGAAGGGATTTGGGAAGGTGGTTGATGTTTCTGATGCTGATGACATTGTTGGATGGTGAATGAATGTGATTGATGAAATTCGATTAACACATTTGTGATTTATGATCTGATAATAATGATGGGAATTGACTTAATAGAGATGTGAGTATGGTGATCAAAACATAATAAGGATACACCATGGGTTTTTTTAAACTATAGGGGTACCTTGTGTAAAATGTTAAAATATCATGAATACTCGGTGAAAAAGCCGTATAAACGAATGTTTCATACAGTATATACTGGCCATGTGATTCCATTTATAAGCAGTGCCGGTTCTAGGGATGTGTGGGGTGGACGACCGCACAAGCCCCCTAAAACACAAGGCCTTTGTTTTATTACACATTTATGTTAAAAGAAAAAGGTATGGATTAGGGGCTCTTTCCGACAACTAAAATTTTGGAAATGCAATATATTTTTTTAGTCTTTAATGAGTAATAAAGGCCCATTTTTTTTTTAAAGCTGGCACATAAATCTCAGCCCCGGCCCTGTTTATAAGATGTATGACAAGTAAGATCGGTTACTGTCCTTCGAGGTAAAATCACATATGCTTCACCATAAGCGAGGACAAAATGACAAGCGAAAGTAATTTGTGTCTACAATTGGATTGTTAATTATTTTAGCTTAGTTGTGGATAGGGGTGTGCAAAAAGTTCCGTTTCCGAATTTCCGTTCTGAAAATTCGGATATCCGATCCGGTTTTTTGAAATTTGGAAAAATCGGACTGGATATCCGGATTTTTAAACCGGACTGGACATCCGGATTTTTAAACCGGACCGGATACAGAATGAATTTTTAAAAATTCGGATTCCGGATTTTTAAGGAAAACAAAATCTGGAATTCCGGTTTTCCGGATTTTTCCGAATATTTCCGGTTTTTAGATCCGGTTTTTTAAGGGTATAAATGTAAGTTTTAGAAAAAATTTTGGTGTATAATCCGGAACCGGATATCCGGATTTCTGATTTGGTTTTTATGCATATTCGAATTTTCGGAATTCCGGTTTTCCGGAACGGAAACGAAACCAATTTTTTTTATTCTGAAAATCCGGATATTCGAATTTTTGGATCGATAAAATTCCGATATCCGATTTTGCACACCCCTAGTTGTGGATCACTTGGTCGTTATCGTGGTTGACCGTTGATAAAAGGGTTAAAAGAATTAAATTGTGATGGTTATTAGTACTAATGTAGGTGTTAGATATTTCTCGAACTCATGGTGCATGAAGATGTTGTCATGGTTGTAAAAGGTGGTTATTAATCATATTAATAGTACTAATTTACAAGTTATTGATTACAAGTTATTGATTACAAGTTATTTCAAATTAAAAAATAAATGATCGTTCCTAGCTCTTAGAGTTAGACGATTAAAGCTAATATGCCCTATATTGTGACTTAAATACCAAATTAAATTTGTTCTACCTTTTGTATTGATTTATTAATCTTACAATTTCTAACCACGAATTTAGACCCCCTGCATTTCATACCATGCAATTAAGAGAATGCTAAACAAGTAATAACGATTATATGTACATTTTTTTTAGGGGATTGCATGTACTTTTTTAGTCCAAGAATGAATTGAAAGTTTTGAAAATCTCATTTTGTTAAAGCTCCCTAAGTATCAATTCACTCTACCCTTCTACTCCCCCGTTCCTTTTTGTTTGATACGTTTGGAATCTTGACACTTTATATAAGATGAAAGAATCTTTTAAATTATCTTCAATATATATAACACAATACAGTCACACAGGGTCATGTTTGATTCGTCTCAATAAAAAGTTATTAATATTCAATTATTATAATTTTTACATACATATAATAAAAAATATTTTAGGTCAAACAAACACAGTGATATATATACAAATCAAAACGTATTAAACTAAAAGCGTGTGTGAGGATATTTCATTGGACCAAAAAATCAATTCAAAAGCTAAGACGTGTTGATTACTCTAACCAAACTTCAAATAGTTCATTGTTTGTTTTAGAGGGGTCCAGGTGAAATTAATTACCCTCATGGCCCCATCACAAGGGCTTGTTTGGTAGAATAAGCTTAAACCCTACACATTGTTTTGATGAAGATTGGAAATGAAATAGCCTAAAAAGCATGCAATTTTATCCTCATATTTTATTTCCATTCTTACGATTAGTATGCAGTCATATTTAGGATAGGACGGTGTAAACAAGAAGTAGAAAGACACTCCACTTGAGGGCTCCTAAAGGAGCAAAGGAATTTAATGCAAATCCAAACAATGACTTAGCATATGACCATATCCATGTGCATTTAATTGGATTTTCAATGTTTGTTTTAATGTGGATCCAAAGGTAGTATGTGTTTGTTACGTTTGGTGCTTTTCAACTTGAGTATATTGACAATTTCCAAGTAGAATTGGAAATTTGGTTTCTACTCAATGTACATTAGATCTCTGAAAATTCATTCAACTTGAATTCGTACCGTATGATTTAGACTTAAACTAGTTTGAAATCCGGGGGTTGCCCTTGGTTGCCGGTCATATTGTTGTTTATCAAATTCCGCAATGATGAATGAGGATAAAGATAATATTTTTGTGAAATAATGCAAGTTAATATATATGAACCAATTATATGCAAATATGAATTATTTAATGTAAATTTTATGGTTGAGTTGAACATATAAACACAACTTTATACGTATTCTGTTGAGATAATAGAATAACAAAGTAATATAGGCCAACATTGTACACAACTGCACGTTAAAAATTTAAGAAATTGTACAACTTTTTAACAGAGAGAAGATCTAGGTAATTTAACAAATAATGTCTCATACTAGTATTTTTTTTTTTTTGGTAAAAGAATGATATATATTTACATACCAACCCTGTAATTAAAAACAACATTGCCAAAGAAGGTGGAAATTGAGCAACAATTCCTTGATTAAGAGCCAATATACTACTTCAATAAAATACCAAACAAATGGGTGGATTTTTCAATTGATGAAACAACTAAAATTACAATAATAAAATTCGACAAATAGAAATCACCAGAAATTGAAGTAAATAACTAAAATTACAATAATAAAATTCGACAACAAAAATAATTGACACATTAATAGCAAGATTTACACAAAAAATGGTAGGGATTTTGCAGATTCTTGCATCAATTATGAAAACTCTAGCCTAAAACATTTACTAGGCATCGTTCTTCCAACATAACATCTTTGGGGCGCGCTAGCCTTTGAAGTCAACACAAACTTAAGGATTACTAGGCTTTTTGTTGATATGCATACAAAATTGCTATGCCTCCAATCAATGATCGGTTGAACTTAAGGATTTTGCTGATTGTTAGATCGGTTGAACTCGTATAGGGCAATGACATTTCAGTTACAAAAGAATGAACATGTAATTCAGGTTTCATTGATTCCTTATCAACTTATGACCTCAAAGTCATTTGGTGACCCTTCACTAGTGGAAAAAACGTCATTTGCTGCGGTTTTTTCCCGGGTATTTGCTGCGGTTTTGAACCGCAGCACTTATAGCAGCAGCAAATGATGAAATTTTATTTGCTGCGGTTTAACCGCAGCAAAAAATTGGGTTATTTGCTGCGGTTATTCAGGTAACCGCAGCAAATAACACACCAGAAACTGGAGGGAAACAGGATTATTTGCTGCGGTTCTTTGTAAAACCGCAGCAAATAGTGCAGTTTCCCACCAAAAAAAACACTTATTTGCTGCGGTTTTGTGAATAACCGCAGCAAATAAGCACCCAAGAAAATAAAAAATTTTTTTTTTTTTTTTTTTCATTTTAAAGCAAAATTAGAAGCTGAAATGTTATACATACATAGAATCAATTATTTTCAATTGAATTACACTTCTATCACAAAAAAATACACTTCTATTCAACCATATCTATACATTCATTCAACCATTCCTATTCTTATTCATTCATTCAAGCATTACCATTCATAAAATCAATCATAAGCTCAATCTCATCTAAATATCTCATTCCAGCATCCATTACTCATTCAACCATTCTTTTGTTCAATCATTTATATATAGAGTAGTCTCATTCAATCATTTATTTTATATAGTGTTCTCATTCATAACTCATATATAAACAAGCAAAATTCATTCACAAGCATTCATATATTCATCATTCAACCAACATCACAGCAATAGCCACAAGAACACAACCGCAGCCACAACAACACAGCAATAGACTATATATATTTATGTTTTGCTGACATAATCTCCATCAGGGAAGTGGTTACGATCACCCACCATTCGAGTTAGGCTACTTCAACAGGTTTTTAAGCCTGGAGCAACTCAAACCTCAATGATGTTGACCATGGTCATCACTTGAGTCCCTTCATCATTTGGAAATAAGGGACTATAAGGGACTATAAGGGACTCGATCATCATTTGGAAATAAGGGACTATAAAGGACTATAAAGGACTCATTTTTTATTAAGCAATTGTCGGACTATAAGGGACTCGATCATCATTCAACAATTGCATCACCATAAGAGATGCAATTGTCTGACCATAAGGGAATCAAGTAAGAAGGATCAGAAGGCAAGAAACCCTTGTTTTTCACCATGTCTGCAGAAATGTAAATAAATCACAAACACAAGGTCAAGCAGGATAAACTGCCTATAAAAGTTCCAAACACACGCATCCATGAAGTAGGTCCTTACTGAGACACAAACACAAACACGAACACAAACAGAACAGGTGTAGGAAAGGAAAGGCATGATTGAAGAGAAAGTCTAGAAAATCACAAACCACAAACAAAAACAAACCACCAAACCCAAAACCACCACAACCACAACCAAAAACAAACAACCAGCCAAACACAAAACAAACAACCAAAACAACATACAAAAACAACAAAATCAACACCAAAATATATGATAAAAATAGAAACCAAAAGAAAACAAAGCAAAGCTAACCTCAGAAGTCAATACATCACTAGGAAACAAAGCATAGACCTTGATCGAAACCTTTCAAAGCAACAAAGAACCTCTTACAGGCTATAAAGCAGAATTCGTGCAGATAAGAGAGTTCCTAAAGATCACCATTAGACAAAATATCATCATTAGATAGTGAAGTAGTGTTCGAAAGATCACTAAAAGTAGTAGGCTTACTATTGACTTAAAGGTAACTTAAAATATCCTCTCAAAGTCAAAATTCAACACAAATATTTGAATATTTCTAATGAATCATAGTTCATAATGTTCAGATTTTTTTTTCCACCATAGTTTTTTTTTTAATCCCTCTGACCCATTCTCCATTGTCTAAACCCATAAAAGTAATCAAAAGATCAAGCGGAAACTCGAAAGAAACATTATCCAATATACATCCACTCTAATATCTTCATCTCACACAAAATATATGATAAAAATCTCACCATGTAAACCAAAATATATGATAAAAATCGCCTCCAAAAGCCACCAAAAATCGCCTCCAAAACCCACAAAATCAGAACACAAAAATTAAAACACAAAATAAAAATTAATACTGAAAAATAAAACAAAAAGAAGGAGAGAAAAGAAGACGAGTAACAATAAATCAAACTATTAATTAAGATGATACTGTACTAAAAGGCGACTAATAATCAAAGTTCAAAAGATCTCTAATTATTTTTGAAACAAAACAATAATTTTGTTCTGAACAAACAATAAAAACAAAAACCTAATTAAAATCATATGAACAAACAATAATCATCAAAAAATCATGAAAACAAAAACCTAATTAAAGAGAAAAACAACAGCAGCCATGGTTATGCAGGAGAAAGAAAGTGAGAGAGAAAACGGAGGAGAGAGAAGGAAACTGTGAAGCTACAAAATCCAGAATGTCGTAAAAAAAGGCAGAAAGATCAGTGAGGGAGAATGAAGGGAATGTCGTAAAATCCAGAAGCTACAACAACAGCCCGTGACTTCTAGTATAGGAAGAGTCTCTGCAAGGTGGGGAGGGGGATATGGGGATATTGAGATGCGAGAATGAGAGAGGGGTTAGGGTTAGAGAGATTGAGAGGGAGAAAGATCAGAAAGAAGGGGAAAGAAAAATGAGGGAGAATGAAGGGGAATTTGGTTAGAGAGATTGAGAGGGAGAAAGATCAGAAAGAAGGGAAAAGAAAAATGAGGGAGAATGAAGGGAATTAGGGTTAGGTGGGAAATGGAGGGTTTGTGTATATATAGCCCTTTCGTTTGGGCTGGGCTTGAACGATTTTTTTTGGGCTGATTTATTTGCTGCGGTTATAACCGCAGCAAATAATAAAAAGAACCGCAGCAAATAAATCAACCGCAGCAAAATATTTTTCTTGTGTATCATCAACAACTATTTGCTGCGGTTCTTTAAAAATGTCAAAGAACCGCAGCAAATGTGGCGCAGCAAAATCCAATTTTTCTACTAGTGCTTATACCAACTCTACCAAGTACTACTTGCTAAACATATATGTATAGAAATGTAAATAAATGGAAAAAAAAAATAGAGACCGAAAAAAATATGTCTCTAAATTTAGAGACGAATTTCTTCCGTCTCTAAAATCCGTCTCTATTATTAAGAGTGAGAAAATTTTTCTGTTCTTGTATTGTAGTCTCTAAAATTAGAGACGGAATTTTTTTGTAGCTAAAACGAGTTTTTTTTTTTTTTTAAAAGTGATATCAATTATGGCCTTTGTGTTTTAATAAAAAAAAGAGATTGTATTGGCTTGATTTGTACTTAAAATTGTTGATTGGTGTGAAAACTCCACTAAGGTAGCTTAAGAGTAGAAAAGTAGAGAGAGAAAGCTAGTGAGAGAAACTCAAGAAAATGAATCTAATTCACCAACCTTCTGTACAAAGTTCACAAGCTTATAAGCTCAAGTTAGCTAGGCATTAGTTAGGAGCATTATAATTATACCCTCAACTAACATAATAATTATAACTTTACCCTAACTAAAATATATATGTACAATTATTAATCCTCATATTCCCCCCTCAAGCTGGACATGACAAGAATTGACAAGTCCAAGCTTGCAGCAAAGAGTGTTATGTAAAGGGGAAGGTAATGCCTTAGTAAGGATATCAGCAAGTTGCATAGAAGAAGATATATGCTCTGTATGAATGAAACCTGTATCAACTTGCTCTCTGACATAATGAACGTCTCTTTTGATATGTTTTGTTTTCTCGTGAAAAGATGGATTATGTACCAAGTACTCCGCAGACTTGTTATCACAATAAAGTGTGATAGGTAAAGGAATTTGAACATTCAAATTAGTCAATAATTCCTCGACCCAAACCAATTCGGAAGCAGTAGCTGACATGCTCCTGTATTCAGCTTCTGCTGATGATTTGCTCACCGTATTTTGCTTCTTTGTCTTCCATGAGACAAGATGTGAACCCAAAAATACACAATATGCAGTAAGAGATTTGCTGGAAAAGGAGCAAGAACTGAAGTCTGCATCTGAATAAGCTGTCAAGGTGGAGTCTGATCTAGTAGAGTAAAATAACCCTGCTTCTATTGTTCCCTTTAAGTACTTCACTACATGAAGAGCAGCTTGTAAATGAGGTTGTCTTGGCTGACATAAGAATTGGCTCAGATGTTGAATAGCATAACTGAGGTCAGGCCTGGTAATGTTAAGATATAAAAGTCTTCCTACAAGTCTTCTATAGACTTCAGCTTCTTCAAGCAATTCACCAACTTCAATTGACAATCCTAAACCTTTAGGTAATGGACAAACAGTAGATTTTGCCGAGCTCAAACCACAATCCTCGATTATGTCCTTAATATATTTTCTCTGACACAGTAGAGTTCCACAGAAGGACTTGATCACTTCAACACCAAGAAAATAATGAAGGTCTCCCAAGTCTTTAATGGTGAAAGCGTTATGTAAAGCAGCCTTTACGTCTTCTATTTGGGAAATACTAGTGCCGGTAAGCAACATATCATCAACATAAACCAGAATAACCAAAAATTCACCTCCCATCTTCCTAGTGAACAAAGAATAATCCTGAAAAGACTGCTCAAACCCAAGACCATATAAAAATTTACATAATTCCTTGTTCCACTGCCTTGAAGCTTGTTTGAGGCCATATAGAGATCTCTTCAACTTACAAACTTCTCCAGGTTTTACCTTTTTGTACCCTAGAGGAGGTTTCATGTAAATCTCTTCTTCAACATATCCATGAAGGAAAGCATTATTTATATCTAATTGTTTCAAAGGCCAATTATTGGAAGTTGCTATTGAGATGACAATCCTTACAGTAGCTAATTTGGCAACAGGGGAAAAGGTGTGATGGAAGTCTTGCCCTGCTACTTGGTGATAACCCATAGCAACAAACCTTGCCTTTAACCTTTCAACAGTTCCATCTGGTTTATATTTGGTTTTAAACACCCATTTTGATCCTATAGCTTTCTTTCCTTCAGGTAGCATAGTAACATCCCAAGTATCATTCTCCTCTAAAGCAACTAGTTCTCTTTGCATAACAGCTACCCAAGATGGAGAAGCACTCGCTTCATAGTAATTTTTAGGCTCGGGTACGAAATTAGAAGATACAGAAAATGAGTGAGATTGGGAAGACTGAGGTTGTATTGTAGGACAAATAAAGTCTTGAAATTTAGCAGGAGGTTTAGTAGGCCTTGTGGAGTGCCTAGGATGAGGCATTGAATTGGTAATGTTTAAAGTATCATGTACACGTGTACCAGCAGTAGTGGAAGAATCAGAGGAAACATGAGGAGAGATTGGTGTATGAGGAGGGGAAGAAGGAGTGCCCTGTTCAAGAGAGTAAGTATAAGGTGGTGTGACAGGTGGTTCTATAGTAGAGTTATCTATAGGATTGACAACAGTTACACAGTTCTCAGGAATGGACTGAATAATGGGTAAACAAGGCTTGGAAGAATTAGAGGTGCTAGAAATAACACTAGAGTCAACTTTATAAGGAAAGATGGTCTCCTTAAACAGAACATCTCTACTTACAAAACATTTCCTGCTTTCCAAATCAAACACTTTAAAGCCTTTCTGCCCAAAAGGATACCCAATAAAAACGCATTTCTTAGCTCTCGGGCTAAATTTGTCTTTAGTCCGGTCGACATTGTGTGCAAAACATAAGGAGCCAAAAACCTTCAAATCCTCATAGTTTGGAGCAGAACCAAATAGAACTTCAAAGAGAGATTTCCATTCTAAGATAGGAGTAGGAAACTTGTTAATTAAGTGAGTGGGCACTAGTATGCACTCACCCCAAAAATAACTAGGTACATTAGAGTGCAACTTCAAGGCTCTAGCAACCTCCAAGAGATGTTTGTGCTTCCTCTCAACGCGCACATTTTGTTGAGGGACACCAACCACACTCCGTTGATGAATAATACCTTTCTCAAGAAATAAGGCCTTACAACAATCCCTAATTATCTCAGTGCCATTATCGGATCGAATTTGCTTCACCCTAGTATGAAATTGCGTTTCCACGTATGCAATGAAACCGGCAATAATAGAGTAGACTTGAGATTTGTTGTGAAGCAGATGTGTCCAGGTACATCGGCTATGATCATCTAAAATAGTAAGAAAGTATGATGCACCATTGATATTTTTGTGCCTATAAGGGCCGCATAAGTCAAAATGCACTAAATGAAAAGGAGCAAAAGCAAGAGATGAACTTCTGATAAATGGCAATTTATGATGCTTGGCACCAACACAAGCCGAACAAAAAAAAATCCTTATTGACCAAACACTTGCAAACATCAATGTGTTCCATTCTAGAGATAGATGGATGGCCCAATCTTGCATGAAGCACATCTAGTTCAACACTAGAATCAGTTTTATTACAAGCAGCAACAACTGTATTATCATTATTATCCATGATAACAGTATGAGAAGCTTTGACACCAAGATCACCAAAGCAAGTGGCGGAAGAAGGAAGACCTTGCGGTTGACAACCATTGAGGTAAAACAGACCCCCAACCTTTTTGCCAAGTCCAACCACTTGATTAGTAGCTAGGTCCTGAAACACACAATTGTCCACGTGAAATGTCACTTTGACACCACACTGATCAACTAATCTCCCAACAGATAATAAGTTGTTTTTAAACTCCTTCACCAGTAGAACATCATGCAAGATCAATTGAGGTGAGATTTCTACCACACCAATGTAAGTAACATAATTGAAAGAACCATAAGGTAGTTTAATAGACATAGGAGTAGTTAGTTTCCGTTTACACTTGAGCATATTTTCATCAAAAATCATGTGATCAATGGCTCCTGAGTCTATAATCCAAGTATTAACTGTGGCAGATAGAAAATTACCAGCACTATTAGCAGAATACAGAGGAGGTGGTCCATCTCCTTGCCTTTGCATAGCTTTCATGAGCTCTTGCAGGAGATTGTTAACAGTGACATCAGAAGACTTTGGGCCAGTATCAGTCTTGGAAAACTGATTTTCAGGAACTTCAACATCATAATCCAAAGGTGTATTAAGAGTACCCTCTGGGAAATCAGAGGTCATATTACCAGCAAACTTCTTGGAAGAACCATGAGTAGTAGATCGTTTTTCAAGATACCAATCAGGATATCCAGTTAACTTCCAACATGTCTCCTTAGTGTGACCACTCCTCTTACAATGAGTACATTTTCTATCAGCCTTATCTTTCCTCCAATCCTTTCTAGGGCCAGTAGAACCATTTACTTGTGACCTAGAACAACCAACAAGAGATTTGGACACCTGCTGAACAGCTAACGATGAGGCCTCATGGGAAGAATTATTTGAGCCACTAATCTCCTTCTGAGATTCAGTTTGTTGAATCAAGTAAAAGGCTCTATTCAGGTTGGGCAAAGGATTTGTTGACAAAATGTTGGTGATAGTATTATCAAATCCTTCATTTAAGCCAAGCAAGAACCGTAATAGCTTTTCCTCGGCCTCAAAAGCCTCAATACGTTTAAGAAAATTACAGGAACAATTCTTCAAAACGCCACAAGTACAAGTAGGAAAACTTCTAATACTCTTAAGCTCATCCCATAATCTTTTCAGCTTGCTGAAATAGATCATCACAGTCATATTTTCCTGGCGAGATTGTTCAACTCTTTCTTCAACTGATAAATCTGAGGTCCAGTATAATGACCATATCTCTCACATATATCAGACCATAACTCTTCAGAAGTATCAACATAAGTGAAATTCTCACCAATTTCAGGTGTCATAGAATTCACAATCCAACCAGAGACAAGAAGGTCGCACCTAAGCCACTTAGTAAAATCCTTAGAAGAAGAATCAGGTTTCGACAAACTGCCATCAATGTAACCTAATTTGTTCTTAGCTAAAAGAGCACGTTTCACAGTTCTACTCCAAGAAGAAAAATTAGAACCAGAAAAAAGAGTAGTAACAAGAGATTGCACGGAATGATCCGAAGAAGAAATTAAATAAGGATCATCATATTGAGAACTCACATTCAATTGCGAATTCATAGAAGAAGATGACTCAGGAACATCCATTATATCGAAGCGGCGAAGAAAATAGGCGAAAAAAAAAGCCGAAAAAAAAACAATCAAGAGATCACAAACACAAGAGAGTTCAAGAATTCAAAGATGCACATTATAATTCGAAGATGTAATCAAAGAATTCAACAATCAATCACATACACAAAAAAAAAAATCGAAGGAACCGCAGACCTCAGAGTAAAAATGGCGGAAGAACAAAGTAATAAGGACGAAAAATCAGAAGCTGTTTGGCTCTGATACCATGTGAAAACTCCATTAAGGTAGCTTAAGAGTAGAAAAGTAGAGAGAGAAAGCTAGTGAGAGAAACTCAAGAAAATGAATCTAATTCACCAACCTTCTGTACAAAGTTCACAAGCTTATAAGCTCAAGTTAGCTAGGCATTAGTTAGGAGCATTATATTAATACCCTCAACTAACATAATAATTACAACTTTACCCTAACTAAAATATATATGTACAAGTATTAATCCTCATAATTGGTTGGCCGATTTGATGGGAATAATCCAAACTTTCAACTTCCTTCTATTTTTGGTCCCAACTTTTGATTATTATTGTATAATCCAAACTTTACGAAAATCTTCCATTTTTGGTCCCATTTACTGTGTTACCTGTTAATGTAGGTAAAAAGTAGATTGTTGTGTTTGTTGACTAAAATGACCGTTATTATTGACCCTACATTAATGTTTTTGTTTAGTACTTCAACTACCATTCCACCCCCTATAAATGAACAAAATCATCTATCTTCTTTGTTTCAACAACTCTACTCTCTTGGCCCTTTTTTTTTTTTTTTTTCTGGAAATTCAATTTTTTTTTCTGATCATGTCTTCCCCTCAACATTCTCAATCCGTTGATTCTGCAACTTCTTCAAGGAGCAGATCCGAACAACCTGCAGTGTTGTGCCACCACAATGAAGTTGCGCCATTGAGGACTGTTAGATACAATGGTCCAACTATGGGTAGGCAGTTCTACGGTTGTCCTCATTGGCCTGTAAGTGAAGTCATTATTATAATTTTTTGTTAAATTGTTGGTTTAATTGTTAGGTTTTAATTGTAATTGAAAACCGTAGTTGTTTATGGTTTTAGGGTTTAATTGTTGTTTTTGCTTGTTTTTGATGGTGTTAGGGTTTAATTGGAAGTAAAAACCCCAACTGTTGGAATCTAATTAATATGGGGATTTTTTTTTTTTGACAGAAATCATGTGGATTCTTAAAGTGGGTTGACGAAGTTGATGAAATTCGTGACATGCAACACAGGCTTTTAGAGAGTGCAACTGAAAATGCTGAGTTGAGGATGAAGATTGAAATGCTGGAAAGGAGGGTAAGAGACCTTATTTTATCAGAGCAGAACAAGCAAGAGCAAATTGAAGAGTTGGCTATTGAATCAAACGAGATGAGGGAGGGAATGTACTCTGCTAAGGCTGATAGGAAGCTTCTGTGTATTTGTGTGGTTTCATGGATTGTGTTTTGCTTAGCTTTCATGTTCAAGAATTAAAGTTTCAATGGGATGTAGTAGTAGTAGGTGGTAATGATTTGGTATGTAGTACTGGTCCTAATTAGTAGTAGTAGCAGTTGGTAAATGAAATTTGGTTTTGTGGGCATGTTTATTGCCACATTTTGTACTCAGCTAAGATGATGAATGATTGAATATGAATGAAAGACTTCACCTTTTCTACTTCACTGTTTCTCATTCTTTGCATAATAGTTTGTTTGTGTACTAAACTCCAATTACACAATAACAATAACAACAATAATTGCAGTTTTAAAATTAGACATTGCATATCAGATAATTGTTTCATTACAATCAGATGGTATCAAACTTCATGTTCTCATTGATCAATACATTCCATCTCCTTAAAAATATATCCTGTGCACCAAAAGTACATCAACACAATGAAAATACTCCACTATCCTTAAGCAACATAACAACATGAAAGTAACAACCAAGTTGCCATCATCTAATCACCCTAAACTAAAATGGCCTAACATATGCCTAAATAGGTCTTGGAGGCCCTACAGAACCAGGAACCTGCATCCAAAGTTGAAAGATTGTTTAGCTTTTGTAATTCACCCTAATCTAATTTTAAGTAAGTAAAATGTTGCTGAAATTGACTAAGCTTACATTTGTAAATGTAGCACCATCAGCTCCAAATAATACTCCAAAACCTTGAGGTTGCTTCACAAGTTAAAACAAATTACATGAATATAACATAGATCACATGAAATGAAATAGGTTAATGTAGATTACAAAAGAACTTACTCTTCCCCTTCCTCTTCCTCTTCCTCTTCCCCTTCCTCTTGATCCTCTTTCTCCTGTAACAACCCTCCCTCCCCTTCCTAGTTGAGTAGGCTCAGCTGATGCAGACCCTACATCAGTAGTTGGTGCAATCCTAGGTTGCTGTTGACCATCAACTCTTGGTCTTCCCCTACCTCTGTTGGGATGGTTGTCCTGTACTTGTTGGTCTTTCCTTGAGCACCTTCTTTTGTTATGACCTTTTGTCTTGCAAATGCTACAAGTCATCTCAGTACCATGCCTTGACAGCTTCCCTGGCCTCTTTGGGTCCTCATGTGGGTCTCTCCTTCTGTTCTTTCTTGGTCTTCCAGGACCAACTTTTATTGGAGGGGGATCTAATGGAGTATCAATTCTTGGCCAATGATTTTGACCTTCTATTGGAGGTATTGAGTTTGAGTAAATTCTGAGGTAGGAGTCCCTCTTGAAGTACTCATTAACATAGTCTTCTGGTTTATGCCTTAGGAAAAAGATAGCTGCAACAGCATGACAACATGGATATCCATTCATGTCCCACCTTCTACATGTGCATGTTCTTGCATTCAAATCCACAGTTAAACTGTCAAGGTAGTAGTTTATCTGGAATATTGTTGCAGTAGATGGAAGAACTTCACATTTAACTGCTAGGTCTTTGTTTCTCTCAAGTTTAGCTTGTATTCTGGGACATATAACATTGGCACTCTTTTCCATTTCTTGTTTTTTCTTCACAAGTCTTTGCATAAGTGATGCCCTTATATCTTCAAGCATATATATGATATGCTTTGTTCTAGCTTGCACAATGTAACCATTGAAGGTTTCTGCCATGTTGTTGGTTACACAATTTGCTTTGCTGTCAGTTTTCATGAATGCTCTACAAAACAACTCAGGGTTAAATGCTTTGAATGCATCTGCAGCACCTTGATTCACCTTTTCCAAATCTTCAATTGCATCATTATAATCAGCCAAGTTATAAGCTTTTGCAATTCTCCAAAACAGCATTTTATACTCATCACCTTTGTATGTTTTATGCCAGTGAGAGTATATATGCCTAGCACAGTGCCTATGCTCAGCACAGGGAAACACAACAGCTGAGGCATTGAGGATTACCTTGATCAACAAAAACATTTGTATTAGCATATAGTATTAGGCTACTGTATTCCCAAATCACAGAAATATTTTGCTCAACAATTTACCTGATGTTCATCTGAGATGATCACTAGCTCCCTTCCATCTCCAAGCTTTAAATGTCCTTGTAGGTGTCTAAAAAACCAATCCCAAGATGAGTTGTTCTCCCCTTCAACTACAGCCCATGCCACTGGGAACATTTGGTCGTTCCCGTCTCTACCAACTGCTGCCAATAGCTGCCCTCCAAGAAAAGTCTTTATAAAACAAGCATCTACTGACAAAATTTTCCTACAACCTTGCATCCAACCATTTCTAACACCATCAAAACAGACAAAAAACCTTTGGAACACTGGTGGTACAGTTTTCACTTTTGGGTCACAAAGTAGCTGCACTATTGTATTTGGACTAGCCTTCTTTATTGCTTCAATGTACCTCCCTAATTTACAATAATGTTGTCTCATAGATCCATGAAGTTGCCTATGTGCATGATATTTGACTTTGTAAGCAAAGTCCCTTTTAACAATAACCTTGAAAGCCAATTTCACAGCTTCCACTATCTCCTTAGCTGGCCAATGTGGTCTAGCTTTAAAAACTTCAATGAACTGTTGTGCCACCCATGCTGATTTCAATTGCCTATTTCTCTCCATAGTTCTACTGCAAGTGTGTTCCAAAATCACAGATTTCACTACAAAACTTCCTCTCCTAGTATCCCATGAAGCATAAACCTTGAAAGGACAACCATCTGAACACCTTACTCCAACTCTTTGTCCTCTCTTTTTGTTACTAACTGCAAATGTCAAGTTTCTCCCTTGTAAAATCCCAAAAGTTATGACTGCCTTCTTAAATTTCTCTCTTGTGGCAAACCTTTGCCCAACTCTCCATGTAAATGATCCAAAATCAGTTTGGTCACTTACTAAATCTCCTCTTTTGACCCTTCTTTCTTGAATTGTCTCATCTTCATCTGAAGCTGGGGGAGTGTGCTCCTCTTCCTCTGAGTCTTCATAATCTGAAAGTGGTCTTTCAGTTTCATTTGTAGCACCATCAGTTTCCTTTTCAGGTGCCACATTTTCAGCTTTTCTTTCACCTGCAGCAGCAACCAGTTCTTGAGCAGCCTTCCATAAGTGATGATTAGTGCCTTTCACTCTTTCCCTTGCTGCAAAGTACTCTTCATCTGAAGTATCAGATCTGTTTTCCTCAGCCTCAATATCATCTACAAACTGATCTTGGTCATTCTCCTCATATTCTGGAACTACTAAGTTGTCATACTCATCACTGTCAATATCTCCCAATGATTCAGTTGCAGATGCATTTTCAGGATCATAAACAGGGTCAGAGTCACTAGAACTGACCTCATCACCCACTAATTGCTGCCATGGTATAGGCTCAGCTGGTCTATAGTCATCCCAACCATAATCATCAGGCACATCTGTGGTTTTAAAAAGATTTGGATTTGGTTGAGGCGAATTTTTAGGAGGTTGAAGCAAAGTATCAGAAATTTGAGGCAAAGTTTCAGCAGGTTGAGGCAAAGTATCAGAATTTTGAGGCAAAGTTTGGGAGTTTTGAGTTGGAATAGTAGGTGTAGTTGTGTTAACAGCTTCATCTACTTGAAATAAAGAAGAGGTGGGTTGACTACAACTACTAAATGGTGCACATGTTGGAGAATCTTTTAAAGCGGTCCTGCTTTTTAATGTTTTTTTATTTTTTTGTATTTTGGCTTTTTTATTCAAGTTTGTTGTGGAATCATCACAATGCTCACACTGAATAACCATTGCATCTAACACACCCTCATTAACATCCTCACACTCCAACACTACTGCATCTTCACATTCTTTTTCTTTTGCCCTTTCACTTCTCCTAATTGGACCTTGTTTTGCCCTTTTGGGTGTGAGTTTTTTCCTAGGAGATTTTGGATTCATATTTTGTGGCTCCTTGTGAAATATAGGTACATCTACTCCATGGACCAAATAAAGGTCCAAGACTCTGTTTTCCAAAGCAAAATTCATCATCTCCCTAATTTCATTGTCACTATACACATGTCTCAACCCATTTTCCATCAACTCACCAGGAACAACATAATGAACGTTATCAATAGTAGCATATCCACACTTCTGACCAAGTTCTAACAAATACCACCAACATAATTCATCAGCATCAACTTCAAAGGTTCTACATTGTCTCCCAACATAAATCAAAACCCCAGCTGAGTCCCTTTGAAAATTTCCCCCATGCCAGATTTTCAAAGTCACTACATTATCCACCTAAATGAAACAAAAATTGAAGATTTTTTCAATTAACAATCACAAATAGTGAATTTCAAAACCCTAAACCCTAATTCAAACTCATTTACTACCAACACAAAACAAAATTCACAAGAATATACATATCAATTACCATTCAACAACGACCACAACAATAAACTCGAAAATAAACACGAAAATGAAGCAAAGAAAAATGTGAAAGACTAACCATTGCAAGGTTTTGCTGCTTCAATTCCTCAATTTCACAGCTTTGGCCAATTTCCGTTTTGAATAAAATGGAAAATAAGAAAACTCAAGCTAAATGAAGAAGGAAGATGAAAACGACATCAAAAAAAAAAATTAAAGTGAAAAAACAGGGCGTAATTAAGAGGAGAAGGGGGGTTAGGCAGTTACTGAAAGCATGGGAGGGATGGGTAATGATTTTTATTTATTTATTTTTTTTGATAGAAGGAGGGAAGGTAATGAATTAAATGAACAATATACCTAATCAACCAGTAACCAGTAAATGGGACCAAAAATGGAAGATTTTCGTAAAGTTTGGATTATACAATAATAATCAAAAGTTGGGACCAAAAATAGAAGGAAGTTGAAAGTTTGGATTATTCCCATCAAATCGGCCTAATTGGTTTTAACAATATTATATTTAAGGTTAGTTGACAATATAGGTGAACATAAATTTCTAATTCAACTTAATTAAACATACTTGAAATTGAAGCGTATGATTTAGAAGTTCAATATGACTCAGTCAAAACGTCAATGTAGACACTAATTGCCAAAACTATAACGATGAAAATATGTGAAATATAAAAATAACAAAGAGAACCTTTTTCTTCTTTTATATATTTTGCGAGGGAATGAACTAATAATATAATGGTGAATTGGAAAGAGATGTTGGTCATAAGATCTAATCAAGTTTGTTTGAATGAAATGCGACTTTTTACTTGCATTGGGCTATATATGTAGTCATATGCCTATAAATGCAAAGAAAATCTTTATCCTACATTCAACAATTGTTGCGCTAACATTGTTATAATGTTGGGGCTTAAAAAGATTATCATATTTATAAGTTGCGAGTGTTTATTATGCTTAATGTTAGATTGATTTAGTATTCCTAGGAGTATTTTCATCATTTATTTTAAATGATCAAATCAATCGTTAATTGTCTCTAGTAGATTAATGAAAATTAGCTAGAGGAGAAACAATGAAAATGACTATCTTTGAAAATAAATACAAAGACAAAGAAGAAAGCTACATTAGCAAGTCTAGCTAACAAAATCTTTACTAGCTAGAATCCTCCCATGCTTGTATTGGCAATAATACCGGGATCTTCAACTTTCACAAGGTGAAAATTAGAATCGAATCCATTAACATCAAGACCTTGTGATTTGGCAATATGATCTTGTTTAGGCACTTGCTTGAGCAATTGTGGTTGAGATGTAATGTAAATTTCTTTCTCGGGGCTTTGGGTATTTGATTTAAGTGGAGGTAAATGTCTGGGGGGTGAACCCAGTGTTTGAGGAGCTTGGTAATTTATATTATTTGTGTCAATAGCTGTACAGAATTGTGGCATATTGTTTAGCTTAGATGAGTCTAATGGTAAAAGGAATCCTGAATCTGGTTGAAAATTTTGTGGTGCTTTCGGCCCATGACCTATGCTTAGCATGTTCGATTGGTATTGATCAATGGGTTGGGAAGTTAGTAGCAAGTTTGACTCGAATGTGCATGGTGTTTGCTGCTGCTGCTGCTGCTGTGGAACATTTTGCGAAATAGGCATGACAAATGTGTCTGAAGGAGTTGAAGTATCACCAATAGCAACTTTAAGTCTGTCCAATTCTTGTTTGAGTGCATCATTAAGAGCTGATTTGTTCAGGAAAATGTGCATTATTTATGAGGTCTACAATCAATGTTCTTTGGCTATGACAAAATAAAGTAGAAAACACCTTTTGTGGTACTAATTAAGAAAGATGATGCATTGACACATACCATCGCGTAACTGTGCTTGCTGTTCCATGGACTCTAATTGGCGTCTAAGTTCTATGTTCTCTGTAGTTAAACCAGTTGTGTCTCTCTGAAATCCAGAAATAACTAATCACGCATTATAAACACAGTTTGTTATCCGTTTGCAATAAACGCATCATGTCTAAACAGGCATAATCGACGAAGAGCACTTAATTGTAGCACATAAGTTCTGCCAGATTGTCAAGACAATGATCGAATTGAACCAGATATTATATGGACAATCGATTCACTGATCGTATAGCCAAATTTCACTGAACACTTCGTGGAATGTAAAACTTAGCATGAGTGTATACGTTTAAGGTGTACGAACAATAGAGTATAACTGTATAACAAGGTTCGGAAATTAAAGAGAGCAGCTAACTGATCGCGGTAAGGCAAGATGTGGGAAAAACCTTGAAAAGTGAAAGTTGTACAGAGAGTGAAGTTGCTTCTGTTTGCAAAGACTTGACCTTCTTCTCAAGTTCTTGCATGTATCGCGCCTTTCTTTCTTTTGATCTAGCAGCAGACTGCCTGTTAGCCAATATCCTGCATTATGCAACCGCAATTCTATTCAGTCTATGTTATGCACTCGATCATGACTTTTATATGTCTATCTTTGATCATAACTATGCAACAAATATTTATTTAGGAACTTAGGAAGAGTGTATTCAAGTAATCAATGACACCAAATTTGGAAATTTAAATTTTATTAATGGGTAGGTCATTTGAATCCACAGTCTCATTATTCAATGACTGGATAATACAATCTAAACAGAATAATTAATACATATACAATACAACAAAAATATCACAAAATATATATATATATATATATATATATATGAGTGTGAGGGATAACTTAGGTGGTTAGAGCTCCCTCCTGATTCTAGGAGATCTTGAGATAATGTTTTATTTTTTCTATGCAATGCAATCACTGATACGCACTTAGTATTTAGGTACGTGTTAATTACCTATGTGCATGATCTTTAATTTTGACACACAATATCAAATAAATTGAAAAACAAAATCTATTCAAAAAATAAAATAATTAATTAGGTAAAAAAATTAAAAGAAACCTTTTAGCACGTTTAGGATCAACAGTCCACAGTTCAGCCAATTTATCAGGGGGCATAGCCTTCTTAGCTTCACAACAACCAACCCCTAAATTATTATTTTTGTTAATCTTGACGCAATCATCATCATGTTTATCATTCTCTTTAACACCATTAGACAATCCCGAAAACTCATCCACAGAAAAACAATGCCTAAACTTTTGGCTATTATGATTTTTGTTATTATTATTATTATCATTGTTGTTGTTGGGTTTGTTACGATTTTCACCACAACCCTCTATTTTCTCCATATCCATATAAGTAGCTAAGATATCATCAACATCATCACCTCCTCCTCCTCCTGCCATCGAGCCCCCGAAGCTGTTTTCGTTGGGAAATCGAAAGTTGATCTCCGAATGAACTCTCCGGTGGCTCATATGCATGATGTTACACAACCATTATGTTGTAGTACGTCATTTCATCATTTGTAATGTATATTATGTAAAATGTTATAGATTAGGAGATGATATATATATTTTTTTGTTTTGATATCTTGTTTATCGAATTAAAATTTTCGTGTCATAGTTTTGGTGGTGGTGGTGATGGTAGTGGTAGGGGTGGTGGTTGATGACGGGAGGATGGTGTAATCTCCCGTCGTAACAATGGAGAAAAGAGAGTAAGAAGGAAAATAAAGGAGAATGAGGGGGAAAGAAATGATAACACATGAAGTTGGTGGGAGGATAAGCGATAATTTTGGAGGGAATTTAGTGAGAGGCTCATAATATGAAATGGGAATTTTGCGGAACACAATTTTCTCTTCCCTTTAAATTATATTAATTTATCAAAATATAAATACAAAAAATTTACTCAATAATAATGATATTTCTCTTAGTGTTATTTGATTATTGTTTAACAAAATAAACCCCACCTTATAATATAATTGTTCATTTGAATAATTTGTTGTCATTAATTCAAATAATCCCTATGAGGGGCGCGACGGAGAATTATTATGCGTCGCTCCAGCGTCTCTCCCCTAGCTAGAACTCGAGCAGGCGCCCTTACAATCACCAAATATGTGGTTTTGAATACCTAAATGTTTTGGTACATGTTCAAGGATAATAAGCCCACTATTCACACCCCATACTCTAAATATTGAATACTCTATTAAAATAATTAGTAACTAGAATATTTGATTGATATTTGTTTTCCTCGATTTCCTCAATTGGTGTGTTTGTATATTATATATTAGCTGTACAATACTACTCTTTCTAGTATGAATATGTATTGCTTTGACTTAATAAAATCATCTCTTCCTATCTTCTCTTCATGGTATCCGAGTCTTGGTCCTAAAAATAAAAAAGTATGAATATGTATTGCTTTGTCTTAATAAAATCATCTCTTACTATCTTCTCTTTATGGTATCCGAGCCTTGGTCCTAAAAATAAAATAAAAAAAAAAAAAAAAAACTTCAAAGTTGAGATATGTGGGATATTCTTTCCAAAACATATCCTCTTCCAAGTTAAGGGCATATAAAAAAAAACTTAAGGATCAACTAAATAAAAACACACAAGGTTCACGTACCATTACGAGGGATGATCAGTAAATCATTGTGATATGCAATTTTGCATATCACAATGTCATTTTGGAGTAATATGTTAGAAATTTAGGGGTAAGGTCGTCTTTTTATATGCACTTTAAGGGTTAGTGTGGTAATAAAGTTTTCTACTTATTTACGAAAATGACATGTAATTTGCTATTTATACATATCACAGTGATTGATAATTTATGCAATCTCTTAAAGCATGCTCCAATAAACGGCGGCTCTTGGAAAACCAAATGAGCAAGAGCACGTCATTAACCGAATTCTTTGCGGTCTCCGATGAATAGGAGAGATACTCCCATATCATCAAAAACTTATCAATAAGGAACTTGCTCTTCAAGCTTATACTTGTAAAAGTCGGCTACTGTTTTTGCTACCACCACCAAATACTAAAACTGTCCCACTCGTAACACATGGCCACCATCTAATGGCCTTCTTCCTAGCTGCACCCACCACACCCAAAACAACCACTCGTCAACCTCAGCCCCTTCTTGGGCAAATGTCAATGTTGTCATGAACAAGGACATGTTGTTACTCAATGCCCTATATATATATATATTCACCCAAAGACTCTCAAGCTAAAGGCGGCTATGGCTCATATCCCCAAGTCCATGCTGCTAATCTAATGTCTTCACGTACAAACTACCCCCTCTTGGCTTCTTGATAGCGGCGCTTCTCACCATGTGATCAATTCAATGACCTTGGCGATGGTAACAGTTTACATATGGCTTACTCTTCCTCATTGCTCTCATTCTTCTATATCTATTTCAAAACTTTGTCAAGAAAATAATACGTCTATTGAGTTTTTACCTCACTCTTTTTGTGTAAAGGAACTCATAATGGGGCATCTCTTCTTCGGGATCTGGCTAGATTAGGAGTTTATGAGCTCCAACATCCTTCAATTCGTCCGTCTTCGCAAGCGCAAAAGCAAATTCCTTTGATTGTCACCATCGTTTAAGGCACCCATTCCCATACATATATAGTAAATCTCATTAGTTCCACTTTTCTTTTAATCTTCCAAAAATTCATAATATAGATTCTAATTCTTGTGCTTGCAATATATAAAAGTCATAAATTTCCTTTCTCCACTCCTACTATTTTTACTCATTCTCCACTTGAATGTGTTTACACTGATCTATGGACCTCCCCCATCTCTTCCTTTGATTGTTACAAATACTATGTAATTTTTGCCGATCACTTCTCTATATATATATATGGTTTTACCCTCTAAAAAAAAAATTCGAGACTAAGGCTGTATTCATACGCTATAAAGCCTTAGTTGAGAAATATTTTCAAAAATGAATTATCTCTCTCTATAGTGACAATGGAGGCGAATATGAATGTAAATGCTAGGTTGCACGGAGTCGGAAACGGGGTCGAAAACGAATACGGATACGGATACGGGGACTGAAAACGGCTAATCTAAAAAACATTGTTAATGGGTACGTCCAATTATAACATGAAGAATCTGAATCGTCCCCAATATGGGGACAAATTGGATTCGGGGACGGTTACCCATCAGAAGTACCCATGCTACATAGTGTAAATGCACCTAAGAGACTTAAGAGGGAGGGTGAATTAAGTGATTTAACAATATGCGGAATTTAAAACTTTAATCACCTAATTTTGAGTTTCTTGTAGCGTTTTAAAGATCGGTTCAATTACCCTTAAATTATTTGCGTGAAACTAATCAATTGATATTGCTTGATTAGTCCCCCGAAACAAGTTAAGAAACAGTTTTGTAAGACAAGGAAGTAAAGTGCAAGAAATAAAGGAGACACAGGGATTTTTTACGAGGTTCAACCCAAACTATGGTCTACTCCCCGCCTACACTCGTAGGATTTCCTAAATCTTCACTATTAATCGCACTTATAACCTACGTCTAGATTACAAGCCACTCACTTGTCTCTAACTCTAGAAAACAAGATTCAAACCCCAACTGTTTACTCCAACAGTTGCTAAAACCCGGTACACCCGTACCCCAATCTTACCAAACTCTCAGTAAGAAAAGTTACACAAGAATTATCTCAGAAAAACTCAGAAGAGTGAAAGAGATAACAACTCAATCCTACATAAGTCACAACTAGCAAACTTGAATATGAACTATAGTCTCAAACTGTTTCCAAAATTGTTTCCAAGGTTGTTTCTCAAGAAAAGATTTTTTCAATTTAAGCACACACTCTTTTTCTCTTCTCTTTATTTCTCACTGCGTATGAGAAAGAGTTATTATGTTTATATAGAAGGGAACAACCTTCTTCTGCAAGTAGAATATAAATGTCTCAAAAAAAATATTTAGTCAATCAAATCTCATTTTAAAAGTTAAGAAAATATAAATTTACCTTAATTTGAAGATCATGAGATTATATAATAAAATCCTTTTTAAAACAGGCATAAATAATATAATCATAAATAAAAAGATAACATATTATGTTATTCATTCCCAAAAGTTGAAAATCAAATCTTTTATGAAACAATTTAGGAAAATGTTTCCTTGAGAAATTTTATGAGACTCAAGCACGTATAATCAAATTTGAAATTGTGACATACTTACATGAAAATCTAGAAAATAAAATAAATTGAAGCTCTTGAGATTTTCTTGCTTGTATTATGAACTTGATCATATTCCAGCTGTCCTAGGTAGCGTATCTCAATAACTCTAGCAACCTGCAACCAACTTGTAAAACACAACCAAGCATATATGTACAAAAAATAATAATAATAAAATAATTAGCATATCGTATATAATTAAAAGGTTTGTTATCATCAAAATTAGGGAGTCAACAATGAAGCACTAAAACTTATCGTTCAATTGATGGTGTATCACACTTCACTACGCCTCCTCATACTCCTGAACACAATGGTTACTCCTAAAGCCGTCATCGTCATATTGTTGAAGCTGGTTTATCCTTACTCACTCATGCCTCTTACATTCTGGCCTTTTGCTTTTACCTCTGCGGTTTATTTAATTAATCGTCTCCCTACTCCTACACTTCAAAGTTCTCTCTATATCTCAAATTATCTAATAGACCGCCAAACTACACTAAATTAAAAAGTTTCGGATATCTTTGTTATCCATGAACTCAAACAAGCTCCAAGAGCTTGGTACAAAGAACTTAGCAATTTTTTGCTTACCTCAGGATTTAAAAATTACAACTATCTACCTTTTAGTTTATGTTGATGACATAATACTTACAAGCAATTCCTCATCTCAGTTAAACACTTTTATCTCCATCTTAGCAAAGATATTCTACTTAAAAAGATTTTGGTCCTCTCTCCTATTTCTTAGGGGTTAAAGTCATTCCTCACCTTTAAGTCTAAGTCATTTCCTTAAGTCAAAAAATATACATTCTATGCAGGGAAAAAATGGACGCCGCAAAACCTGTTGTGACACCACTTGCAACACATCCACTACTCTCTCTTGAAGGAACTACGTACTCTTCAAGATCCTACGGAATTTCGCGCTCAGCTTCACAAGACCCGATGTGGTGTATATTGTGAATAAATTGTCTCAGTATATGCGTCGCCCTGCTATTGATCATTGGCATGCTCTAAAATGCCTCCTACGCTATCTTTGTGGTATCATTAACATGGGTCTCATATGATAGAGTATATAAACTATTCCCGGACCTCAACCAACAGTTTAAGTTTTTGGTTGAGATGGTCCTCTAATATGGTATTAGAGCCAATGTGACACGGGTTCGAATCTCATCTACCCCTCCCTTCTAAATGGAATCATTAAGCACAGGGTATGAGAGAGGGCCCATGCTGCATCCACACTTCAAGTCCAACAGGCTCTCGTGTGAGGGGGCGTGATAGAGTATATAAACTATTCCCGGACCTCAACCATCAGCTTAAGTTTTTGGTTGAGATGGTCCTCTAATATCATATTCTACCGTAACTCTCCTCTCAATATCCATGCATTTTTTTTATGCCGATTGGGCTCGTGATAAAGATGATTGTATCTCTACAACGGACTATATTCTTCTATGCTTGGGTAAAAATCCTATATCTTAGAGTTCGAAGAAGCAACGAACAAGGGCGCGATTATCTACTGAAGCAGAATATCGGGCAGTAGCTGCTACTGCGCGCTGCTGAAGTATTATGGCTCCGAAATCTTTTTATGGAGTTGAGTTTAACATCATCTCAACAACCAGTGAGTGATATATTGTGACAATGTAGGGGCCACACACACACATATATATATATATATATATATATATATATTAGTGCTAATCCTGTTTTCCACCAAAAAATGAAGCATTTGGCTCTTAACTCATTTTGTTCGTCAAAATGTTCAAATTCGTATTCTACAAGTACCAATTATGCCCTGGAAAACTGAATACAAGTATCAGCTAACTGAAAAAAAATACTTATGTAGTGGTTTGGTATCACCTGTATATAGCGATCTCATACTCAGACGTTAACACTTTTGATTGAATCACAAGCTGCGTGCATAGCTATCGCGGTTTATTTTATCCCTACTTATAATTACCTTAAACGATAACAATGATTTATTCAAATTATCTAATGTCGGATTATATGAACTATTTGTTTAGACATGGGTATTTATCCTAATACTAGTGATATGCAATAGTGGTTTATACAATTCAATTTTAGGGAAGTATGGAAATTCTGATATGAATGCATGGGTTAGTATAAAAAAAAAAAAAAAAAGAATAATTGTGTACATGAATATGTAAAGCTATTAACATCCTATGCATGGATCCTATGTAGGTGTCTAATAAAGCATAAAAACATAAAATTTGAAATGCTAATAAAAAATATATATAAGATTCGACCATAATTGCAACTTACACTAGGAAAGGGAAAACAAAATCTAAATATGATGCTACAAAAGAAAAACTAATGTAATCATGGTATTATGGAGAAGATAGACATTTAAAGACTTGAGATATGCTTGAGTCTGCAAAAATATATATACAAAATTAATAAAAAGAAAGAATAATGAATTATTTACCTGAAAACATGAAACTCAAAAGACTACATTTTAAAAAATAGTTTTGGAATTAGAATTGAGTAGGAACTTAGGAAATACTCACGCATTCTATGATGTCCTTAGAAACACTCATGAGCGATCCCACTACAAAAAAACGGCCATATAGCAACGGAGTATTAGCTACGGAATTTAATCCGTCTTTAATTTGGAGACGGATTATAAAATTCCGTTACTGAAATTATGTAGCGACGGATAATTTTATTCCGTCTCTGAATTAGAGACGGATCAAAAATCCGCCTCTAATAATTGGAAGATGTAATGTCATTGCTAATATTTAGAGACGGAATTGTGGAACCGTCGCTATTACTATACTGTTCCCACTTTATGTTATTAGACTCAACTATTTACAATATGAGTAAATTTGGGAAGAAGCAAAACTCTTTCAATGTCGATCTAAAAAAATCACTACTTCACTCTTTCAGTTCATTGTCACTCACCCTCACTTCACTATGAATTAAACGAAAGCTTTTTTTTTTCTTCGGAAATTCGAATCCTTTCTTTCTCTCTCTAAATTTTTGGAATCCTAACCAAAATAAATCTCACTCCATAAAATACAATTGTGATTTTTGATTAAAACCAATTAAACCAATTAAAACAAAATCAATCAGTTTGCTCTGAATGTAATTGTGTTTGCATGGTTTGATTTCGACCCCTGCAGTTCTATGGCCGACTTCGACGGCGCCATTGGTTCGATCTTCGTCGCATGTTAACACGTCGCCCCTGCAGTGATAATCTTTGCCTGTTTTTTTGGGATTTTTTACTTTTATCAGTTATAAATTAGGATTTTAGGGTTTGTTAAGACTGAATTTAGAGCACGAATTTACTGAAGTGATCAAATTTCTGGGTTTGACGAAATTTCGTGGTGTTATTTTAAATTCACTGAAATTTACTGAATTTCAAACCATGGAGTAAAACTAAACTGAAATTTGGTTACTTGAAAATGAATTGGGGATTCAATTACTTTTGAATGTGAAATAGTTTTAAATTCAGTAAAACGAAATTTGGAATAAAACTAATTCATATTCAAAACGAATTGGTGTTATTTTAAATTCACTGAAATTTACTTGAATATGAAAATGAATTGGTGTTATTATAAATTCACTGAAATTTCTGGGTTTGAACCCCAATTGCAAAACGAATTTATTGAATTTAGAGCACGAATATGAATTGGTGTTCAAGTAATCAAATTTCAGTTTAGTTTGAAGTTATTTTGATTTGGGGTTTTTTCGTGGTTGTTAATTTGCTGCTAAATGGTTTGATTAAGCTCATTTTGCTGCTTTAGTGGTTGCTCTAGTTTCAATTAATCACTGTTTTAGTGGTTGTTAATTTGTTGCTTAATGGTTTGATTAAGCTCATTTTAAAATGATTTTGCTGAATTGATTTGGTTTTAATGCGGTTCTACAGCCTCCTTTTCTTCACCCCATATTTGGGGATTTTTGATTTCATTTGGTAATTGAAGATTGCCCTTTTTTCAATTATGGGCTTTGATTAGGGGTGTTTTTTGGTAATTAATTAAATTTTAGGTGGAAATTCATTTGCATGTAAGTTTCTAACATCAGTAATTTCAGGGGTGTTTTAGTTTTTGTTGTTGTTTGCAGGTGTTTTTGGAGGTAATTTAGGTCTTCTTTGCGTTTTGTACTCCATCGCCCTGATCGTTTTGCATCCAATTAACACTGACTCTCAAATTCTGCTAATCGTTCAAGGTTTGTTCTGTTCTAATTTGTGTTTTAGAATTGTGAAGTATTGATTTTGTTTCTTGAATATGTTTTTTGCATTTGTTCAATTGTAACCCCACTATGTTCTCCAATCTCTCATGACATCACCTAAACCAAAATTAAACTATGAATTAAGATGAAGGTAATGCATTATTTTAATTTCATGTTAGAATTAGCTGATAGTAGAGCAGCATGCTAATAATTTATATGATTGGATTACTTAAAGGCCATGAAGTTGATGTTGTAAAGGTCGTTATTATTAGATTTATTTTTTATATGGGGACTTAGGTAGTTTGGGAATTAAACTTAGAGAATTTTAGTTGTAACATGTGCGAGTCACTAATCAAGAAATTTTCTGTGTTTTCATGGCTTGTATCATTCTATTGTTTTAATTGTGTTTTTGATGATCTACACCTTATGCTCATACACCATTATCTTTGAACCAGAATGATAATATGTTCTATGTTGTTTTAGGTAAGCTGCAAAACTAGCCCTTTCTGCTAGTATTTGTGATATTGATCCTTCATAGCAGCAGCTAGTTCAGCATTATAGCAGTTTTAACATCTAGCTTAACTTTAGCTTCTTTGGGTGTAAAATTCCGATGCAACTGAGTGCTATAATTTGGTAACTGTATTGGTGCAGGAAAGTGACGGAACCAGTCAGAGTCAAAGCCTATTACCACAACAAAGATCATTTCTTCAGTCTAGCTACTCTTCTATTGGCAGGTCAGTGTCTTGAGTTCATTAGGCATTACTACTAGAAAGACCTTGTTTGGATTCGGAGGAATTAGGGCACAAGTCTGTGTTATCACATGGAGCAAAATAATAGCAGCCATTATTCAATGTTTGTTTGACAACTTGATGACAGGAATAGTGGGTGTAGAGTTTGGTGCACAAGGTATTTCAGCGATGCCCTGTATGCAACGCATAGTGCCTAGGCAGCTGCCTAGTTTGTTAGGTTATCCACCAGTATGAAGTTGATGTCGTTTTTTTGCAAATGTTATTGCGTATGCGCAATTAACTTGAGTTCTTAACATCGAAGAATATCAAATAAAACGGGTTTGAGTGACCTTAATACCTTGTTGGTCGAATAATGTCTGGTGTCTACTACGCTAGTGGTTCCCTTCTCAGCTCACCTTATGTCCCTATCTCTACTTGACTCCACGAGCAATAGCTTCTTGGTATAGCATTGGTAGCTTTGGCAATCCATTTATGGAGTTATTATTACCTAGACTTAGGTCGAAAATATATAAAAAGCTAGAGGCAGATTTTAGTAATGCTTTCAACTCTATTCAAGTTTCTTTAATGTGTTATTGGCACATTATTTACCTGTGACATTCTCTAGCATGCTATTTTTTTTGCTTATAAAACCCTAACTACTGACCACTTTTTTGTTACTCCATTCCATTGGTTTACAGAATTTTTTTATTAGGAGCAATAGGATGGAGGACACACCATTAGACCGTGGGTGGATGTATGAAAGACTAAATGGACAATTCCTTAGTTCAACATATGCTAAAAAAGTCGATGAGTTTATATATGCAGCTTGTCAAAAAGATAATGTCATGGTAGATGGGCTCTTAAAGTGTCCTTGTGTAAAATGTCGAAATATTCCTTACCGTCTTCCGGACGAAGTAAAGTTGCATCTTTATAGGAATGGATTTCGACCAAACTACCACAAATGGACCTTTCATGGGGAAGATGACCTCGACAATGCAACTGCAAATGGTCGGACCACTTTAAGAGAGACATCAAACCCTTTTACGACCATGATTTTTGATGCATTTGGACCTACATATCTTTCAGAAGCATCAAATGCAGTTGATAAGGAGCCTCTTCCTGAGTCTAAGAAATTCTTTGATATGTTAAAATCCACAGAGAAGCCGTTGTATTCAGGTTGCAATGAGTCTTTATTATCTGTTGCTGCAGAGATAATCAATATCCAATCTGAGTACAACATTCCTCACAACGCCATTGATAGAGTTTCATCTTTAATCAAAAGACTTTGTCCAGATGTGAACAATATGACTGACAACTTTTTATAGGACTCGAAAATTACTTGATGGACTTGAACTTCCACACCATAAGATAGATGCATGCCCTAACGGATGCATGTTGTTTTGGAAGGATCACAAGGATCTAAAACAATGTCTTGTATGTAAAGCAAATCGATACAAGACAACAACAGTAAGTGAAATACTTAGTCCTAAAAAAGTGTTGTATTATTTCCCTATTGATCCAAGGTTACAAAGGCTTTACGCAACAGAGTCTACGGCTAAACAAATGAGATAGCATGCGGAGAATCCAAGAAACAAAGATACGATGTCTCACCCTTCTGATGGTGAAGCTTGGAAGTCTTTCGATGATAACTTTAAAGAATTTTCCAGTGAGCCACGAAATGTTAGACTTGGTCTTTGTACGGATGGATTTTCACCATTTGGAAAATCTGGAAAACCTTATTCTTGTTGGCCAGTTATGTTAACTCCTTATAACTTGCCACCATGGTTATGCATGAAGAAACCTTTTGTATTTCTAAGCTTGATTATTCCAGGCGTAAAGAGTCCAAAGGGGAACCTTGACGTTTTCTTGGAACCTCTAATTGAGGTACTGAAGCTTCTATGGGAGGTAGGGATGCCAACATATGACGTGTCCCTAAAGCAAAACTTCCAACTGAAAGCTGCTTTACTTTGGACTATTACTGACTTTCCCGCTTACGGAATGCTATCGGGTTGGGGTACTGCAGGTAAGCTAGCATGTCCATATTGTATGGAAAACACAAAGGCCTTCACCCTGAAAAATGGTGGAAAACAGACGTGGTTTGACTGTCATCGTCAATTCTTACCTAAAGGTCATCCTTTTCGCCGTAACAAGAGCGCATTCCTAAAAAACAAAACTGAAAGTTCTGACCCTCCGCTAAGATTGAGTGGAGATGATGTTTGGTCGCGTGTTTCACATCTGCCTAAAACAGGAGAGTTTGAATCAAATAAAAAACTTGATGGTTATGGAAAGGAACACAATTGGACGAAACAAAGCATCTTTTGGCAACTTCCATATTGGAGCAAGGTCCTGATCTGTCATAATTTGGATGTTATTCACATTGAAAAAAATGTGTTTANATGCACATTGAAAAAAATGTGTTTGATAATGTCTTTCATACTGTGATGAATGTCAAGGGTAAAACTAAAGACAACCTCAAAGCAAGGAAGGATTTGGCAAAGTTTTGTAAACGCCAAAAGTTAGAAGTTCAAGATGATGACTCGTTTATGCCAAATGCTCTATTCGTGTTGTCTATAGAGAAAAGAAATGTTTTATGTGAATGTTTGCAACAGCTAAAGCTACCTGATTCATATGCATCAAACTTAGGTAGATGTATTGATTCAAAAGAGTACAAGCTGTTTGGCATGAAGGGTCACGATTGTCATGTTTTCATGCAACGATTGCTTCCCATTGCACTGAAAGATCTGCTGCCTCTTACTGTTTGGGGTTGTCTAACCGAGCTAAGCCAATTTTTTAGAGACATTTGCTTTAGTTCTTTGCAAATTAAGGACATGATTCTATTGGAAGATAATATTGCGGAAGTCCATTGTAAATTGGAAAAAGTGTTTCCATCGGCTTTCTTCAATTCCATGGAGCATCTTCCTGTTCACCTACCATATGAGGCCAAAGTTGGAGGGCCTGTTCAATATAGGTGGATGTACCCCTTTGAAAGGTAAATATAGAGAATATGATTTCATTTGCTTAACAATACACTTAATATGCATTTTTTAATGAGTTACTTACCCTCTTAGGTTCCTATACCACCTAAAGAAAAAAGTGGGTAACAAAGCACATGTTGAAGCTTCCATTTGCAATGCATACTTAATAGAAGAGATTTCCAACTTCTGCTCCCACTATTTTGAAGGATATGTGAAATCAAAGGTGGGAAATTTAGGGTTAAACGATGGGGATGATATTGAGCAACTAAATTTGCCAGAGGTTTTCTCTTGTAACAATGGGTAAAACACATCCAAAGGTTTGTTATGCTACATTGATGACAAGGATTATGAGATCGCTCATCGATATGTCCTTGTCAATTGTGAAGTTCTCTTACAATATGAACGGTATGTTCTTTATTCTGTTTTTTTTTTTTTTGTTTATTAGAATAGGGAAACAGATAAGTAACTAGGTAATTTGAAATTGAAATGATTAACAGTAAATTTGAAGAACACGTGATGAGGACACATGGTTGCATAAACACAGAAGAGGTTTGGACGAAATACGATGATTTCTTCACAAGTTGGTTCAAAGATTATGTGAGTTATGTAGCGTTATTAATGATGACATCGTAAATTCTCAATTCTTTTGAAATACCTATATGACTTATTTTTGAGTTCTATATACAGGTTTTAGAAATGGGTATTAAAGACGATGTCATTCACTCTCTAGCACTGGGCCCATCTACTAGAGTTCAAAAAGTTCATAGATACTACGTTAATGAGTTTCATTTTCATACGTTTGATTTTGGCAAGAATAAATCAACCGCCAACTAGTGCGTTTGTGTGAAAGGGGTTGAAGGTAATTATTTCATTGGAATTTTACAAGAGATTATTGAAATGGTTTACGTTGGGGCTAAGAGGAGCTATAAAAAAATCTTGTTCAAGTGTGCATGATTTCATTCGGGACAAGGTACTAGAGTACATTAAAAATATAAGCTTATAGAGGTCAATCAGACGAGAAAATATCCTTGGTTATATGTGTTCTATGTTAAGCGTAGAGGAACAATTGATGCCCCCTTGAATGAAATGGCATTTCAGCAGGAAGCCACCTTGAATCCTCCGTTATTGTCAAAAGTTGGGCAACAAGAAGAAGAAGAAGAAGAAGAAGAAGAAGAAGAAGAAGAAGAAGAAGAAGAAGAAGAAGAAGAAGAAGAAGAAGAAGAAGAAGAAGCGAATAATCAAGATGATTTTGTTGATCTCTGATTAACCTGAAGTTGTTCTTAACTGCTTGTTGTTAAAACAGAACATATTACTTTATTACTTCAGTTTGTATTTTGCTAAAACATTATGTTGTCTTTGTTGTTAATAAAACATCTATGTGCTTGCTGACTTTGCTTTCCCATGTTTCACTTTTTTTGTTGAAAATGTGAGTGGCTATTTTAAAGATGATATTATGCAGATGAGTAATAGGCGTAGAGGGGGTCACAATGGCATGGGTCCTATACTTTGTCCACGTAGGGTCACTCAGGAATTAGAAAATGTAGACCGGCAAAGTCAGCAACCAAATGATGCATCAAACCAAAATGTTGTTCTGCAAAATGAAGGAAACCAAATGCAACAAACTGCTGAAAGCACAATCTCTGATGAAACGGGTAATGTAGAAGCAAAAGTGGTACTGGACCCTACTTCACTATGGTGAGTTTGATAGTGGTTCCCTATAAAATAAATACTATGTATGTTGTATGACTGTTTTGTTTCTCTCATTAATATTTAAATGATGCATCAATTTTTGAAATGTGATGACCAATGGAGGATTCTACACATTAGCCCATGCCCCTGCCTTCTGCCCCCTGCCCTGCCCCTACCCCCTGCCCTTGCCCCTTGATCAAATGCACTAACCTTTTGTTTATAAGGTTTCACCATCGACGAGTAGGTTATATAGTTGCGGATACATCTTACAAAACCTACTTCAAAGGTCCGTATAGCAATTGGAGTAAAACTCCAGAATCTGTTAAACTCAGGTGGTGGAACGCTTTTAAGGTAAAATGTAAAACCTTATGAAAGAATTTATTATTCCCTTTATACCTTGTAAAACTTCTTTGATATAATTGCCTATTTTACTTACTAATTTACAATATCATTTATTTTTTAAACACTTTAAGCAAGAGTGCTCATGGGATCCGTCAAATGCATCGGAGGTGAAGAAAGGTTGGATTTCCAAATGTGCAAGGCGTCTAAGTAGTATTGTGTGTAAGGTTTGTAAAGATCCATCTTATGAAGCCAAATGGTGTGCTCCTACTATAAGGCAACAATTGCTCAATAATAGAGAAGATGGGGAATTTAAAAAGAAATTCGACAAATGTTCCAAAAATAGAACAAGCAATCCTTCTCAGAAGGTCCACCATCTTCAAGGGTCTATTTCCGCCGAAGAAGTTAAGCTAAACCTTGCAAGTGCCTAAGTTAGCATGTACCCAAGTTTGAATGCAACATTTTAAAACAACATGTACCTGATGCACCATTGTACATACCTGCTGTAGCATGTTTAAAAGCTTGTCAAACATAATTTCCTCATAATTACGTGATTGTCCACGTGTTTTACATCGACTTTCCTCATGCTTCATCAGTAGGAATTTGCTGTAACTTCATTCTAAGTTTGATTTAGTTGAGTACTTGTGCATTGTAGGATAATATAATATAAAACACTTTTCAGTTTTGTAATTTAATTAAAATATGAGCAAGAGAAGAAGCTGGGGCGTAAGCCCACTGCTGCAGAGCTGTATTATGACAGTCATGCTGATAATGATGGCAAATTGGTGAATGCTAAGGCACAAGAGGTGTGGGTTAGTATTTTTATTCCCCAAACTTTACAATGGTTCCAAGTTTCAGTTTTTAAGTTTCAATTTCTCGTCCTTAATCTCTAATATTCCTGGTACATAATTTATCAAATAGCAACCTGCAGCACATCACCCCTGCACCACTGCCACACACCAATGTAAAGCATTGCTGAATTGATGTAAATTAAGGATAAATTTGTGGAATGATTCAGTTTGATTAATAATAGCTGATTGATAACAAGTGACTTGAGGTCACTACTCTCCATAAGTGGCTTGAGGTCACAACTCTCCAAGTTGATTCTTAATTTCTGCATACCTCTCTAGCTAGTTCTCTTGCTACTTATATTACATTCAATTACTCAAAATAGCATAACATGGCTTAATTACTACTACTACTACTACTACTACTTCATGGATTATTCTCAAAATAACAGGAGAAAGTAAACTAATAAGTTAAAATAAGATGAGCCAAAATAACAGCTAGTGGTTAGGTGAGTCAGTTGTTGCTGTTGTCTGGTTGTGTCTGCTGTTCTGCCTTCTGTTGTTTGGGCTTCTTCCTTCGGTTGTACTTTTAAGTAAGTGGTGGTGTGGGACGGTTCATTACAACCACCCACCCCAACCAGCTGTTCTGCCTTCTGTTGTTTCTGCTTTTTTTACCCTTATTGCTGGGGCTCTGCTTTTTTTTTTTATAGTTTCATTGTTTAATCTTTAAGGGGTTTAATGACAAAACATCATTGCTTTTGATCCTTTTTTTTGAGCCTTTTGTATTTAAAGTGCTTAATGCCTATTGTTCGAATTTTTTACAGGATGAATTTCAGAAGAGGAAAGCTGCTAACTATGAATGTGACGATGNCGATGAATGTGACGGTGAGACTCGAAAAACTGAAGATCAGGTATTTTTTGAAGCAACAGGTGGGTGGAATGAAAAGGGTAGGGTATTTGGCATGGGTGCAGCAGCTACTTCTTACTTCGAAAGACCTACATATGAAGAAAGGAATGGAAAAAAGTCCCGAACAGATTACATAAAAGCTTTGGAGACTCAAGTTGAAGAGTTAAAGGCAGAAAATGTCGAGGTAAAGAAAGAATTGCATCAAACAAAAGATGCGCTTGTTGATACCCAAAAAAACGTCATTATAACTCAACAAGCTCTTGTCGATACTCAAGATCATGTGAAGAACGTTGAAAAACAAGTGCAAGCTATCATGCAAATGCAAGCCAGGCATAATCATCCTTGATTTATATTTATAGCCTTGTTTCCTTTTTACTCTTGCAAAGTAATCTTAAACTAAGCCCATTGTATATATGCGTTGGTTGTGGAGAACACCTACATATTTGGTCATGTTGTGTACATGATTTTTGTTGTTTTAGCTGGGTTAGTGCTCTACATCGTAGGCTTTAAAGCCTTCAAATGTAGCTTGGCAAATTTTGGAAGCTTTTGGAATCACCTGGAAAATTTTGGAAGCTTCAACATCACCTGCAAAATTTTGGAAGCTTACCCTAGTAGTGTGCTCACTGCCCCTTGTATTTTTTGATGTCGGGACAGTTGGAGCTTATGATATTTAGGCATTGTGATTAATTAGGAGCTCTATGCATTGCTTTTGTTGTTGCAAGGCATAGTTGGTATATATGCCTTGAATGTTGAACAATAGGCCTAACGGTCTTAAAAAATGTATTATGTATATATATATTTATACTAGTGTATTTATCTATTATCTTTGTTTATGTTGTGTTGTTAGAATAATTGTGTCAAATCTGTTACAAAAAAATTTTTACAGGTTTAGTCACTTTGATTGGAAGACAATTGTGGATAGTGTCTCTCTAAATTAGAGACGGATAGAAAAAATTTGTCACTAACATTAGATAGCTAGTAGGCAATTGTTTCCGAAGTTAGGGACGGGTTTTAAAAATCCGTGACTAAAAGTAGAGTCGGAATCTAGCAATCCGTCCCTACTTTTAGTGACGGATTTTAACAATCTGTCCCTACTTTTTGTGACGGATTTCAACAATCCGTCACTAAACCCGGTGTCCAGACTTGCTACGGATTTTAGCTACGGAATATTTTTGTCCCTACTTTAGTGACGGAAGAAAAGTAATCCGTTACTAATTCAAATTAGCGACGACATAGTTAGTAACGGAAGCAATTCGTCTCTAAATCCGTCTCTAAGCTTGTCTAGTAACGGATTTTTGGTGTTTAGAGACGGATTTGGTCCGTCCCTAAAATCAATTTTTTTTGTAGTGTCCTGAGTCTTGGTGAACAAAATAAAAAATTTGAACCCCTTTGTTCTAGTTTTGAACCTTTGAAACTTACCCTTAATTTTTAGAAAATGTATTAGATGAAATGCTACATAATTTCTATACAATGTTTATATGTGTTTTGGGAAGATTGTGTTAAATTTTAGAGGTTGGTACGAAGTATGTTGGAATATATGTTTTTTTTTAAGTTGTGGTGGTTGCAGTGTCTTTGGGAGCAAACATAAATTTAAATGAAAATTTAAGACGTGTAAATGAGAACTGTTTTTTTTTCTTTTGGGTTCCTTTTATTTTTTTTTTTTTTTTTTTTTTGGAAAATCTACTATTTGAAGAGATCTATGACACTTACGCCATGGTTCAGATGGCGTAGGTAGATCATCGATAAATTGAGCCCTGTGCCATGGCGTAACTGGCCTCACTTGCTATTGCGCAAGAGATTTTGGGAATGTGAGTTTAGACTATTTTACCTGTGCCATGGCACATGGGTTGGTAGTTATTATAAACTGTCAACCTCTGTGCACCGCGTAGGAAATTGTGGAATAATGGTCTTAATTGAATATCCTGTGTTATGGCACAACATGCTTCTTACGCTATAGCACAAGTGTTAGTGGGGGTAGTGGCTTTGAATGGTTGTGATAGTTGCATTCATTATAGTACAAGTTGAGACATGGCCCGTGGATTAACTTATGGTAACTGTTAGAGTTCTCCTACACAATTATGTTATGGCACATGAGAGTGAGGGGTAGCTCAAGTGGTAAAAAACTTCCCTCCCGGTTTCAGAAGATCCTGGGATCGATTCTCAACCCCGCCCTTGTGGCTCCCTAGCACCAAAAAAAAAATGCTATAGCACATGTTGTCGTGTGTACCATGGCCTGGGGACGAACGTTTATTATTTTGGGCTTTATTTTGAAATTGTTTTTCTTTTTATAAAATTGTTTTATTTTAAAATTTGGCCTATTTGGTGTGGTTCTCGATGCTTATCTCCAATTGCATCGGATCGAGAATTTGTGCCAAGTGTTTCCTCAGCTTTAGGTGCGTGAAATGGTTTAAGTAATCATTATTACTCCTCATTTTTAGGAGACATGTATGATTCAATTTCTACAATCCCTAACAAATACAATTTACATTGAATGGGTAACAACTTCATAATTTTTTTTTCTAAGTTTCTACTTACTTATTTAATTTAATGATGATTTTTTTCCCTATATATTTTTTTGAAATAAATATGAATTCATTAATAAAAGAATTATACGACATTTACAATGAAGATCAATAATAACTAATACAAAACAATTTTATAGATTGATATTTAAATTGAACAAAGCTACGATCGTTCTATATAAAATTTGACAATGGAGAGAGATGTATCCTAAAATATGGTTAATAAGGCCCTCAACTAGGAAAATAATGGAGATCTATTATTGACATAAATAAAAACTAGTACAAGAAGGAAAAAGGGGGGCTTACCATCGACCGAAAAAACTGGTAGTAGCCCCTAGATCTAAAAAACTAGGATTTTATTTGGAGAATGAGAAAAAAAAGAAAAACGAAGATGGGAGAGGAAAGAGCTGCTTACTTATTTTTCTACCGACATGTTTCAACATGTATATAAATTTAAGATGAAGTTAATTACATGACAAAAATCCTACTATATAAGCATGTACAACTAACCTAGATGGCTACATAAATATTTTATTCATTTGAAATAAGCAAAACACAAAATAATTTTCTTAAAATAAAGCAAAAGAAAATTTGTAATAAGAGAAGTATGATTTACATTGTAAAATTTATTAATTAAAACGGATTACAATTTGTTATAGTTTATCATTAAATTTATTAATTAAATCCTACTATATCTATTCATTAAAGTTCATGCCAATTTTCTCATTTGGATTTTCCTTATAGTTTATCTCACTTCTACTATATTCAATTCTATTTTTTGACATGTTATATAATTTTCCATCACATGTGAAGACCACCATATGAGTCCAATTATCTCATTAACCAATCATTATTCTTTGATTTATTTTTTCTCTCTCCAATCTAATTTGCTTTTGGATCCACTGCCTAATATTTTAATTCAAATTTTAACCCTAAATAGTGCTTGACGTGATTTTTGAGAAATGGAGGAATTAGCTAATAAAAGTTGGTGTTTGTATTAAACTAGCTAATGAAAATTTTCAATAATGAAACTACCTAATAAAAGCAAAAAGTGTCCAATCCAATTAATTATAATCCAATCCACCCTAATCCTGTAAAAAAGAACTCACCCTTAGGAGGGAAAATTGTAATATTGACAACCGCTTTAGCATGAAACAGAGGTGATCAACCTTAGCCCGGCCCGACAAAAAAAATGCGGGTTTTGGGCATCATATTTCCGGACCGAATTCGGCTAGGCCCGGCCCAGCCCGATTTTTACGACTTCCCTAAGGGCTTTGGCGGGTTAAATTTAAAAAGTTTAGTTAATTTTTTAGGCTCGGTTCGAAAACGCCTGAAAAGCCAACCAAGCCCGCTCCAAAATTCCGAGCTTTGGGCAACATAATTAGGCCCGAACCTTGGCCCGGCCCGAGCCTGATTATCGGGCCTTCTTTAATGTGACAAGCCCGACCTGGCCCATGATCACCTCTAGTATGAATTTAGAATTGATAGATAGAAGAGATAGATAGGAAGATAAATACTACATAGTTTGATACATTATTAATTATGTATTGTTCAATGACTAATGTTTTAGTTGCTTTATTAGGTGAAATAGTTTCTTACGTTTTTTTTCTAGGCTTCCGGTGACCTATCGAGATTAATTGCTTGTTAATGTTCCTTATTTTGTACGAAACTGAAAACGTACTATCAATTTTTTATTGTTGAATTTCTAAATTTCCCTTATGGCTAGCAAACAACTAGGCCAAATATCAATGCAACCAAATAGAGAATTAATTTATAGCCTCGTAAATAAAGGAAAAACTAGGGTTGGTGTTTGTTCTGGTCAATAGTTATATTCGAGGCTAGTTATGCCTAACAATTCAATCTATCACTACAAGATAACAACTAGTTTGCGACGGATAAATTCCGTCGCAAAACGTCCGTCGCTAAATTTTTTGTCGCAAATTTCTAAATTTGCGACGGAATTTCCGTCGCAAAAAAGTTGCGACGGAACTATTGAAGTTTGCGACGGAAAATTGCCCCGCAAATTTGCGACGGAAAATTCCGTCGCAAATTTGCAACTGAAAACTAGTAGAAAAACAGTTTATTAGTATCGTTTTTTATGACCTATTTGTATCGTTCTACAAATATAGCTATATTAATTAGTTTATTTTTTTTTTAGTGATTTTTTAGTTTTCAAGTTAGGTCGGTTAATTTTTGTTCCCCTTTAGGTTGGTTTAGCTAAGTTTGAATCCAATGCAATTTCGTCGATTTGGATTATACTTTAACTTTATGGGGGATTTTTATAAAAAAAAGAAAAAGAAGAGAAAAAAGAAGACTTTGGTTTTCTTCGTTTGTTTCCCTAGTTGTTTGTCCAGCCGGCGTAGATACAGGTTATGTAACAATAATTCTCTCTAATAGCAACTACGGTAGCGTTTCACGACTACTTCCATGTACGTTAACATATTCAACCACGCACACCAATTCTGGCCCAACATTTCCGACAATTATGAAGATTCAAGCAAGGGTTGTTTTGCGCGTTTCTAAGGGGATTTTTAGGCAGAATTCAGGTGATTTTCAGGAATTTTGTGGCAATTTTTTCCGGGTTTTCATGGCTGCTTCTTTGGAATTTTCAGGCGAGTTACTCCCTACTATTTTTAGTGTGCTTTTCAAGCTTTTTTAGGTGAGTTTCCAACGGTGGGAACAATTTTCTTCTTCAATCCTTTTTTATGGGTTTTGCGCAACAATTTTGGTAAGATTCTAGTTGCCTTACACTATTCTTTTCAATCTAGGTTCAAGTTTATTTTAGCAAGGTTCGTGGTGTCTTCGTTTCTGTGTTTAATGCCTCCTCTTGTCCGGATTCATTGTCCTTTTGTGATTCAAGGTGGCTACCATGACGGCGGTGGCAACAGACTTGTAAGGAGTCCCTTGATCACTTATTTACGTGATCGTCATTGTTGAGTAGGTGCTCAGGATGTGACTCGCCACTTTCTTACTTCTAATTTGACTATTTACACAGAGGCTGCGTGACCTTTCAATGTATGGGTATTTGGCTTTGTGGAGATTGCTTTTCACGACATATACTCTTCGTACTAAGTGTCGACATGGTTCGGTTATTGTGTCTCCTCCTGATGTTGGAGACGGTGTTGATTGGTTTGTTCTTTACGGTTTTCCCATATCGCAGGGTCCTTCTTCGGTGGTTTCGGTTTACGAACATATTCAAGGTGCGGCTCCTAAACCTCTTTGTGTAATGTTGAACTCATTGACAAGTTTCTATCTAAACACCCACATATTGTGAAGTCTATTCCCCCCAATTATCGCTTTGATATTTCTCGATTTCTGAGAGGAGCACTTGGTAAGGTGGTTTACAGGCATGATGACGTCTCTTGTTAGGTTCAATTACTAGTGTTGCACCTTTATGTCCTTAAATCCTTTACACCCTAGAGTAATTATGGGTGCAATTCAACAGTTAGACTATAACGACAAGGAGAGAGTGTCGCCAATGCTATTCGTTCTTAGAGTGATCATGGTGGTAATGTTCAACTTGTGCAGGACAAATTGGCTCATGTATCTCCACATTTGTTGGATATAGATGAGGACCATGTTTTGAGCAATCGCAATGTTAAACAATGTAAGAGGAAGATCTGGGACGAACACTACACTATTGCTATTAGAGTTCATTCATCTTCTAACCTTACCCCTTACAATAATGTAACTCTTGCGGATTTACATGCTAAACACCCTTCCTTTCGAGCTCCCTCCTTGCCAAACTTCCCTTTTGATCATCACCTCATTTATACTCCTGCTGTTGGTTTGGACTAGATTAAGAGTTTTCCATGATATTGTGAAGGAGAAACGGATTGCGTGCTCAACAATTCATGGATTGTTAGAGGGGTGTCACAGTTGTTGTTTCAGATGATTTGGTGGACTCTATTTCACAGGTTATTAATCTCTTTCTTACTGGAAAGCGTCCTTTGGATTTGGGTGAGTATATTGCCAGTTCTCCTTTCACATCTCGTACCAAGCAAGGTGGTGGCATTCATCTCATTGTTGTAGGTACTACTATTTGGAAACGTTTGGTTTTTACGGTTGGGGTTGTTCTGGTTGGGAATTCGTTGTGAGGCCTATAGTTTGGGGTTGGGGTCCTGACAAGTGGTGAGGCCATTCTTCATGCCGTGAATATTTTAGTAGAGGAATGTGGGGCTAATATTAGGCTTTTTATGTTGTTAGTGAATTTCAAGAATACCTTCAACTTGGTTGATCGATCAGCCATGTTACGTGAGTTTCGTGTTAGCAGACTACATGTCTTCATCATTTTGACGTTGTTGGTTGGGGTTCTACCTTTGATGTTGCTCTTAGCCTATTTAATTGGACTGTTGAGACTGACCTTTTGAGTAACCCGAGAGAGATTGCTACCCCTAAACTTATGAAGAAATTAACAGACTATATTTCACTAAGATTACCGCTTTCGTAGAATCCGCATGTTGTTTATCTTCTCGCCAGGTTGCTTTATGGAGGTGACGACAGGAAGATCACACCTCTGCTTAGCTTAGTGAGTTCTGATAAGTTGATATTTGATATGTATTTTACCCCTGATCCTGATTGATTTTTAGCTCTAATACGGCTCTTTTGAGCCATTTCTACTAACTTTTGCCATTTCGAGTGTTTGTTGTGTTTTTTATTCGATTTTACTGGAATCGATGATTTATCGTTGTTTTTCGAGCCTTTTGAAGCACTTGAAGAAGTTAGTGAAGAGTTGAAGTCATTTGGGAAGCTTAACTGAAGATTAGAAGTGCAAAAACGAAGAATTAAAGAAGTAATTAAGATTTAAGGAAGAACGAGCAAAAACCAAGAAATGAGCCAAGCAAACTGTTAGCTCGGGTCGAAGCCAGCCGCCCGGGTAAGTGCTGCTCGCCCGGACCCCTCCGGGCGGGTGGCTCTGAGGGCGTTTTCCGCATGTTTTTTAGCGTAATTAGGTTTAGTACTTAAGTTTTTAGTCTCCTAATTTGTCATGAACGCCTTTTTACTTTTACAAACCCTAGTTTTGGTCTAAAATTCTCTCTAAGTGTAGAATTCTTGTCAATCATTCAATCAAATAATATTCAGGCTTTATTTCAATCTCAATTCTTGTTCTTAATTAATGTTTACTATTTGTTTTAATTCATGCTCTTAGTTTTATTAGTTTTATGCTTAGAATTAAATTCTTGATTATTGTTGGGTTGTTTAGTTTAATCATGTTTAGGATTATAATTTCTTTTATTGATTTAGTGTTTGTTCTTCCAATTATGAGTGAGTAATTCTTTTCTAGGACTAGGGGATCCACGGATTTATTGGTGATGTTTTGCTCATAAATATTAGTTTAACTATTAATGTACTTGAATTCCTGTTGTCAATTGTTATTGCTTTCAATTAAATACTGGCCAGGTTTAATTGTTAGTTTGATATTGTTGAAATCGATGCCGAGAGGTAAGATTACCACAATTAGATCATAAGGACAATAGGCAAAACGAGTCTATGTGAGCGAGAGCCATTAGAGGAGTTTTAAAGGGGACTAGATTCGAGAGAATTAGTGGACCTTAATTCAAGTAAATTGATAATCTAATTAATTATTTGTGTGCAATTCGTTGGTTAACCTGTGGTGAACCGATGTCCTAGGTTTAGTCATTAATTTATTCTCTTAATCAATTTAGTTTTAATTCTAGTTAATTTCTTGATCACAATTGTCACTCAAAGGCCCATTACACAATCTAAACTTTTTAGAACTAATAGGTTTAATTGCTTCCCTGTGGATTCGATCCCTACTTCCCTAGCTATATTATTTAGAGTGGTTAGGTTTATTTTTGATAGGTGTGCGATAGCGTCATCAAATTTTTGCGCCGTTGCCGGGGAGGCATTTTTTAATTCTGTTCGTCGGGTTTATACTGTTTTCTTTTTATTTTCCTTAGTCTCAAAAAACTTTTTGGTTCTTTGAGGCAGTTTCTCATCCTTGCTCGGAGTTGCATATTGTGCAGGTTTATAGGTTTATGCAATCCGACCACGAGCCTGACATTTTCATTTTCCCTAGGCCCGAGCAAGTATTTTTGAAGCGGTTGAGACGTAGTAGACGCCGAAATTTTCTTCCCCGATCCGTGGAGGAAACTATTTCTGATTTGTCTCAGTTTTTCGAGTTCACCTTCAACCCGTTGTTTGAAGGGTGTTGATAGGTCGAAATGGCTGCCGAAGGAAAAGAACTGGTAGAGGACCACCACCTCCACCATCGCCACCTGCGGCCCGTTCATTGAGAGACTATTCCTTGCCTAGTACGGAGTCTATGGCTGGAGGTTATTCAGTACCCGATACCGATGCTGCTAATTTTGAACTGAAACCGGCTCTTGTGAATATGGTCGAACGAAATCAGTTTCCAGAGACATTGAAGGAGGATCCGAATTTACATTTGCAAAATTTCCTTCAATATTGTGATACTATCAAGCAAATGAACATGTCTAAGGATTACATTAGGAGGAGAATGTTCCCATTTTTGTTGAAGGACAAGGCTAGAACCTGATTGAACGTTCTTAATATGGCTACAATTACTTGTTGGGAAGACTTGGCTCTTGCTTTGCAGAGGAAGTACTATCCACCACAGAGAACTGCTTTATTAAGGAGCCAAATTACTAATTTCAATCAGGAAACAAATGAGTCACTTTATGATGCTTGGGAACGGTTCAAGGAGTTATTGAGAATGTGTCCTCATCATGGGCTTGAGAAATGGTATTTGGTTCAATCATTCTACAATGGTTTGGGTAATGAGAGTAGAGCTTTGTTAGATTCTGCTGCTAATGGTCGATTCATGAACCAGGAGGTCAATACTGCATATGAACTGATTGATGAAATTGCTACTCATAATTCACAGTTTGGTAATTAACCTTAGAGGGCATTCCAAGAAGGGTGGAAAATATGTAGTTGATGATAAGTATGAGAGTTTATCTGCACAGATCAATGCCATAAGTCAGAAGCTTGATAAGATTGGTACTACAGCTCCTCCACCATCACCTGTAGCTGCACTTTCGGGATGCACTGACCCTTTCTTTGATTCTTGTGGTTCATTCAGTCATAGTTCCCAGTCATGTACCAGTTCGGTAGAACAAGTGTGTGCCTTTCAAGCCTACAAGAACAATCCATTTTCCAATACATATAATCCAGGCTGGAAGGATCAATCCATACTTTTCCTACAAGAACAATAGAAATGTGCAGAATCCTCAGCAAACTATACCACCTTAGCAGGCACACCAACAGATGCAGAGATATGTACCACCACACCCACCAGGCTTCAGCAGGCCACCACTATCAGCACCACCATTGCCGGCTCAACCTAGTGGTGAAATTTCAGAGCTGAAGAATATGATGTTGCAGATGCAGAAAAATATGGAGGCAATGCAGGCTCACAACAAGCACCTGGAGACTCAGATAGCTCAGTTTGCACAATCAACTGCTCAAAGGCAACCAAGCCACCTTTCATCACAACCTACACCTCCGGTATCACAGGCATCACAGAATCCCCCGAGGGACCATGTCAATGCCATTACTTTGAGGAGTGGAACTGCTTATGAGGGTCCGAAAATGCCTATTGATGATGTTAGTTCTAATGTTGCAGGTGGAGCTAAGAAGACCAGTGATGTGGTGATTGAAAATTTAGAGACAGTTCCAGATAAAAAGGCTGAAGCACTTAAGGAGAAGGTAGATGACACATCGATTGATACGATCCCGAGGTCACAGGTTAGGTTGCCCTTTCCAAACAGGGTGACCAGGAGTAAGAATGATAATCGTTTCAATTAATTTTTGGATATTGTGAAGAATTTGCAGGCCACTGTTCCTTTTACTGATTTGATAACTCAAATTTCTACTTACACTAAATTTTTGAAAGATATTTTGAGCAGGAAACGAGAGTTGAATGTGGTGGAGACCGTAGCACTTACGGAGGAGTGCGGTGCTATATTGCAAAACAAGTCACCAGCTAAGCTGAAAGACCCGGGAAGTTTTTCTATTCCTTGTAACATTGGCCCATTATTTATTGATAAAGCTTTATGTGATCTAGGGGCTAGTGTTAGTGTCATGCCTTTATCTATTTGCAAAAAGCTTAATATGGGTGCTTTGAAGGTTACTAACATCACTTTGCAGATGGCAGATAGCACAGTGAAGTACCTTAAAGTTATTTTAGAGGATGTCCCGGTGAGAGTCGGGAAATTCTTTATTCCTGTAGATTTTGTTGTGTTGAACATGGAGGAGGATGCACACATCCCTATTATTTTAGGTAGACCATTCTTAAATACTGCAGGAGCTATTATCGATGTAAAGAATGGAAATTTGACTCTTTCTGTAGGTGATGACAAGGTTACCTTTAACCTTTATAGTTGATTGAAAAAACCTATAATAGAACAATCATGTAATGTGATAAGTGTATTTTATTCTTATATTTTACCCCCTTTTCTGGTTTATTTTGACTCTAACCTATGCTCTTCGGAGCTATTTTGGTTAACATTTGGTTGTATGGAGTTGTTTGCGCTTGTTAGTGACTTTTTTGCAGGATTTCGGTGTTTTTGCATTGATTCCGAGGCAACCATATGAGTTACAACTAGATACTAGAAGCCATGGGTTAGAATTGAAGTAATCAGGAAGGTATGATGAAGCCTGGAGTAACACAAGACGAGCTGACGTGATTTATGCGAAAAAGTCATTTCGCCCGGGCGGTCGGGCGGAATTTACTTAGCATTTTTTCAAGAAGATGGGGCGAAAACAATGATCGCGCCCGATCGGGCGGATTTCGCCCGGGTAGTCGGGCGGATTGCTTCCAAGGCCAAAATCACTCGCTTCGTGCGCCCGACCGGGGGGATTTTGCCCGATTGGTCGGGCGGTTTGTCCGGAGCCCGTTTTTCACTCCTTTTAGCTCGAGCATTGTACTTTTTATATAAATAGTTCTTGTGTTAGGTTTTTTAACACATTAGACATTAGATAAGAGATTATTTTTCTCCTTAGGGTTTTCATTCAGTTTCTCTCTAGAACTCACTTTTGTCAAAACTTAATCATTCATTCAATACAATCGCAATTTCAGGTTCTTCTTTACTTCTTCTCTTGTTTTTATTAGTTTAATTATTTCCTTAGTTTTAATTATTAGTAGTATTTTAATTTTAGATCTTATTTTTGTTTTAGTTCTTGCTTTTGAGTTATTTTTGTTCTTGTTAATTAGTTTAATTGTTGTAGTCATGTTTTCAGTTCCAGTATTTATATTTAAATTGTTTCCTTTAGTTTCTATTATGCGTGAGTAGTTCCCTTTCTAGGACTAGGGGATCCATGGATTGACTTTGATGCTCGTTCATAATTGTTAGTTTGGTTTTTAATGTACTTGAATTCCTGCTGTCAACTTTTATTGCTTTCAGTTAAACAATGGCCAGGTTTAATTGTTAGTTTGATATTGTTGAAATCGATGCCGAGAGGTAAGATTACCACAATTAGATCATAAGGACAATAGGCAAAACGAGTCTATGTGAGCGAGAGCCATTAGAGGAGTTTTGAAGGGGACTAGATTCAAGAGAATTAGTGGACCTTAATTCAAGGAAATTGATAATCTAATTAATTAATTAATTGTGTGCAATTCTTTTGTTAATTTATGGTGAACCGATGTCCTAGACTTAGTGATAAATTCATTCCCTTAATCAACTTAGTTCTAGTTTTAGTTAACGTTTGAGTCTTAATTCAACATTCAAAGGCCCTTTACACAGTCTAAACTTTTTAGAACTAATAGGTTTAATTGCTTCCATGTGGATTCGATCCCTACTTCCCTAGCTATATTAGTTAGAGTGGTTCGGTTTACTTGTGATAGGTGTGCGATAGCCTCATCATCATGCAATTTATACTCTTAATGAAATTGTTCTTAATGACGTGCCTCGATCCCCTAATAAGGATCTTCTGGAGGGTCCTGTGTGTTTGGATTCTATTGCAGGTGTTGAAGATAGTGTTAATAACAAGCTATGTCAGGATCAAAAGAAAAGGAGATCCCGTCCCAAGAAACGTCGGAAACCTCAAAAGCAATCTTCTCATGCTTGTAATATGAATACGAAAAATGATGAGGTTTTTAACAAGGAACGTGAAGCATTTAAGCAACCAATAACTCCTAATTACTTTGATTATTTAACTAAATGTGGTTCACGTTCACTCTTCGATCCTCCATGAGCTATGAGGTAACATGGTCAAGCTAATGACCTTAAACAAGCTCTTTGCGGAAGGCAACCCGTAGGTAGTTTAATTTTTAGTAGATTTTTCATTTTTATTTTCATAGTTTAGTAGGGACTTTATCTCTGTTCTTGGTCTTGGTGAGGAGAGTGAGGGATTAATATTGTTTCCCAAATGTTTTTGGGTGTTTTTGTAGGTGTTGAGCGACTTAAAACAAGGAAAAAGAGAGAATAGCCGTATGCCCGGACCCCTCCGGGCGAATAGCCATGACCTGGGCGTGTGGCAATCGTCCCGGGCGGGCAACCCAAAACTGAACACTTAGAATTTTGGAAAAAGAGTTGTATGCCCAGACCCCTCCGGGTGCCCAGCCCGCGGCCCGGGCGAATAGACTGTTCTCGGCAGAATCAAAGGGTCAATTTTAAATTTCCATAACTTTTTCTCCAGGATGTTCCACGAGGCTTATGACCTACCGTTGGAAAGATGTTTGAGTCTACTTTCCAATGAAACAAGAATCACGTTAATCCGAATTATAATTTGTGATATATGGTCGAAATAGTGAGAGGTGGTCAAATTTCAATCCATGTATGCTATATGCAATACCATCTACCACTCACGCCTCTTTCTTATCCTTGCACAACTTCATCCTATCACTCATATACATCATATTACACCCCCATGATTCCCTAAACCCCTCCACCATCTCTCTTATCTCTCACCTTACTTCCTTCAGCGTGAGGACATTGCTGAGTTCGACTTGGGGGAGGTAATTATATTGCTTTCTTAGTTTAGTTTTTATTGCTTTCTAGTGTAGTTTTATTGCTTTCTTAGGATATTCATATGGTTTGTACTACTTGTTAGAAGTAGGAGTTTACATATGACCAAAAAAAATGTACAGCTTTCATAGTTTAGATTTTTATTTGCTTTTGATAGTTAGCTTTAGTTGATTGATGGATTGATGGGTTTGATGTAACTTTGTGAATGGTGACTTCCCTGTACCCCGCATTTTATTTAAAAATGTTTTTGTTTGATTTGGACATGTGATGAGTTATGTTTTGGGAATTGCCAACTTGGACTTGAACTTGACTTACCTTGAAACAATTTCTAATCTTGCCATTATAGCCATGTGTAGAGTAGAGGCTTGAACTGTGTTAACGGAAGGATTTGAGCTGCATACATTTTTTCTATGCTTATTTCTTTTCATGTGTGCTTAGTTCCTGGTGCATGTTTGATCCATGTTTTGGCATTTGACTCTAGTAGCTTGGCTTTGATATGTTACATGCTGCGAATGATAAAAGGCATTCATTTCTTTTAGGAGTTTTCAAATTTTAGGCATTCCTTCACCAAATTTTCCTCTGGTCCTTATTTTGAGCTTTTACCCTTCATTTTCATTCTAGCCACATTACAACCCTATTTGGCCTTGTTTTAATCATTTGATATATGCCCAAGCTTGGCTTGGGGGAGTTGAGGATTTGTTTTGTTGTTGTGTTGCATTTGTTGGAGGTTTTGGAGGATTGGAAAATTGTGAAAAGGTTGTTGTTAAAGTATAATAATAGGTCTCACATTAAGGCTCTGCATACCAATGTCTAGGCTAGTTTAATGAAGAATTAAAATGTTATACATTTTTTATTGGCCTAGTTATGTATGTGTGATGATTTTTTCTTTGACATGTCATTAAGAGTCGTGAGCCTAAGTTGAAAAAAAAAATCTTGAAAAAAAAATAAATGAAAAAAGAAAAAAAAAAGAGTTGAAAAAAAAATTGAAAAGATATTGAAAACGAAAAGGCTTGTGATATTTGGAGTAGTTGAAATGTAAAGCTTTATGGTGTGATGTGATTCTATGAGAATTGGTCTAATGTTGGAGATGTTGATTTTGATTTTTGATTGTTACATGCTTATAGCCCGCATTTACCATCACATTATCCCAAATTATATCCTACCCATCACCCTAGCCACGTTACAAGCTTGTAAAGACCTTTTTGATCGGCATGTGCATGTTTTTAGTTCTTGTGAATTGAGTCAATTGTCAAAGCTAAGGAGTATTACTTGCATTTCGAGTCGACATTCATACTAGGATTGAGTGACTACCTTTAAACACTTGCATGAGGTGTGAGATGTGGGTTTGGGTTCTCAAATTTTGCATTCAAACACTTATTGCATTTGCATTCTTATTTGGGATTAAAGGTGAGCTTCATTATTTGTGCTCAATTTTATGTGTGGAGTGACACCGAGTGAGCTACTCTAGTCATCGACTTCTATTTCTTACATGGTTGGCTTATTTATTTTGATCTAAGTGGATAACGGTCAAGGGATTTTGATGGGTTGGTTAAGGAACTTGCATGCTCGGAATTGCTTGAGTTATTCTTGTTTTGCAAAGTTAAAGGGGTGAAGTCATTGTTTGCTTAGTTGTTTGCTTGAGGACAAGCAAAGGTTCGGCTTGGGGGAGTTTGATAAGTTGATATTTGATATGAATTTTACCCCCGATCCTGATTGATTTTTAGCTCTAATACGGTTCTTTTGAGCCATTTCTACTAACTTTTGCTATTTCGAGTGTTTGTTGTGCTTTTTATTAGATTTTACAGGAATTGATGATTTATCGTTTTTTTCCGAGCCTTTTGAAGCACTTGAAGAAGTTAGTGAAGAGTTGAAGTCATTTGGGAAGCTTAACTGAAGATTAGAAGTGCTAAAACGAAGAATTAAAGAAGTAATTAAGGAAGAACAAGCAAAAACCGAGAAACGAGCCAAGCAAGCTGTTCGCCCGGGTCGAAGCCAGCCGCCCGGGTAAGGGCTGCTCTCCCGGACCCCTCCGGGCGGGTGGCTCTGAGGGCGTTTTCCGCGTGTTTTTAGCGTAATTAGGTTTAGTACTTAAGTTTTTAGTCTCCTAATTTGTCATGAACGCCTTTTTACTTTTACAAACCCTAGTTTACTCTAAATTTCTCTCTAAGTGTAGGATTCTTGTCAATCATTCAATCAAACAATATTCAGGTTTTATTTCAATCTCAATTCTTGTTCTTAATTAACGTTTATTATTAGTTTTAATTCATGCTCTTAGTTTTATTAGTTTTATGCTTAGAATTAAATTCTTGATTATTGTTGGGTTGTTTAGTTTAATCATGTTTAGGATTTTAATTTCTTTTATTGATTTAGTTTTTGTTCTTCCAGTTATGAGTGAGTAGTTCTTTTCTAGGACTATGGGATCCATGGATTTATTGGTGATGTTTTGCTCATAAATATTAGTTTAACTATTAATGTACTTGAATTCCTGTTGTGTCCTGTGCTAGTGTTTTTTATCTCAAACATCAACATAATGTTGTTCGCGATACTCTCGTTGATGCTTGTTACAGTTCTGGAATTTCGTCAGGAAAGAGATTAACATTGGATTGCGTGGAGTGGATGATGGAGCTCTTCGGCCCGCCGATATGCTGCCCTATTATTGGGAATATGTTTGTGATGTTTATGTTTACTTGACAGGGTCTTCTCCTTTGACGTTGTTTGGGTTGGCTGATTTTGTTCCTAGCTGGGTTGTAACTGAAGCGGTTCGACGTAAGTGTCTCAAGTATGAAGCTTGTTGCGGGGCGATTAGATATAGCTTTTGTCCTTTCTCCTTTTCTACTTTGAGTGAGTTGGGTATTGATGTTGTTGCGTTGTTGAAGCGAGTTTAGAGGTTTTCTACTACTCTCGGTATCGGGGCACATGCAGCTGTCTATATCTCCACTAGGGTAACTTTTGCTATAGGTAGGGGTGTGGGAGCACAAATTGTATCTTGGCTTTCCAATAATTTCTTGCAGTTTGAATGTTTATGTATGTTTTTGATATAGTAATACTAATAGTAAGGGTAATAATAATAGTAATAACAATAATAATAGTAATAATAATAATAATAATTCAGTTAATTTTTAGTAGGTATTCTTCCATTTTAATTCTATTAAAAAAATCATCTAAATTTGGGAGGGAGGTTAATTTTCATATAAATTAAGAAGATTTTTTTTCGCTAAAATTTGGGTGGGAGATATAATTTAAACTAATATTTGAGGCAGCTACTCAACTTAGGGTTATTTCAAACCAAATTTGGCCTATTTAAACTGTAATTCAATTTATTTCAAATACCATAGTAAATTAATTATGTTTTTGGTTATTTCAGTTCATCTTAGCTTTAATTTTGTGCGGTTAATCTCAGTTCAATCCTTTTGTTATCGAAACATATTCAGTTAACTTGTTTACAGGTATCAGTCTATCAGCAATTTAATAAATTTAGATAACTGATTATATAATTTCAGCAAAATTCCATAGCTTTAACCTAAATTTACACTTTTAAAATGGGAAAAATAGGCAAACTGTGAACTTCAATTCAAATTAAGATCAAAGGGAGCCAAAATGAAGTGACTAACTACAATCGATTGACCTAGTTCATTAAATTAATACAACTTAATTATAAATTGAACAACTATATTGTATTAAATTAATATAGAACATTCACATAATTCAACGCTAAATAATTTTCGAACTGTTAATAGTAAAACTTCATTATTTATGCAATCATAAACCTATGTGGCTTTTTTTGCAAACTAAAAACACTACTTAATCGAGGTTTTATATGACAAATACAAATAGTACACACATATATAATAATCGTATACATCTTTAGTCTATCCCTCAAAGTTGTTAACTATCCTCATTTGATTTAATTTGTTCGTGTGATTTTATTATATTTGGTGACAATGACAACGATACAAAGATGCTTAAAGCATGAAGTTGGCTTTTTCACTCTTAGTGTGGAATGAGGTACTTGGATGAATAATAAAGTAAAGACGTAGATGCCAAATGTTGTGTGTTTTACACTTCTACTCTAGTATTGCAATAATGGATTTTTCTAATTGCTAGGGTCTAGAAGCTAAGTCTAGAACAAACATTATTTCTTAATTATCCAAATATAGATATGATAATAATTTTCGATTCTTTTATTGGTGAGCATATGTATGTAGTCATGCATGTACCGATCGAGCAGAAACAAGCATTGCTTAGTGTATCCATGTAGGTGGTGGGATTCTCACCTCGTTGGTGCAAATATTTTNGGGAAAAAATTTTTTTTTTTTTTTTTTTTTTTTTTGAGAGAAAAGGAAAATTTTATTAATCATTTAGCATACTACACATATCGTTGGCTGCGAGGTCGTCAATAAAATTCGACCAATCCTCCAACCAAATTTGATCGCCTAGAACATCCGGATTAAACTTAGCAACATGATGAGCTACTTTATTACCGCCCCTACGGACATAAGACCAAGAAATGAACTCAAAACAAGGAACCCAATAAAGGATTTCATCAATTATCATGCCCATTGTCGTACGCGGACCTGGCCCCTTCTTTAGAGATTGAATTAGGCCCAAACAGTCTGACTCGACAACTAATCTCCTGTAACCCGCTTCCCACGGCAGATTTCACATCGTTGGTGCAAACATTAGTTGCACATGAATGTGGGTGTCATTTTCATGTATCCTGAGTGAGTCGCTCTTGGAACATTTATACGCGTCTTGATCTACTAAATTCGTGTTGATTATTAAAATTGACGATCATAAACGACATATAATCTACCAACATCTAAACTCGTGTTAGTTACGACACATAATCTACCAGCATGTCTTTGTCTTTTTACATGTCAATAAGCACCAACTATAGCCTTCATTTTTATTGGTTAGGTTAATTTTCATGTATTACTAAACTAGCCATGCTAAGCACTATCATATCTTTAAGGGCCATGTACAAGTGTAATGCAAAATAAAAATACAGTAACTACAGAGGAGCTAAAATAAATCAAAATTTTTCAAAAAAAAAAAAAACACTAATTGATATTTCAATATCAATATTAAAACTTGTACAACACTACAAATTACAATAGTTGTTACTATTAACAAATGAAATAAAAAGTAATTATAACAAGCTAAGCAAAGCATTAATTATAGGTCTTGGGCTCTTGCTAATTCAAAATTGAATCATAATTCCCTCAAGGAAAAACTATTCCCTCTATCATCTTTAATACAATTATATTCCTTTTGTTGATTGTGTTTATCAAATTAGAATCTATATTCAAGGCTTTAATTTGTGTGCCTTTTTTTTTATCATTACTTGATTCCCCCATCTTCCATACTTCTAGTTGATTGGAGTTATTACCTAATAACACCTTCCTAGTCATTTCTCCAAAAAAAATAAAACTAAGTTTCAACAACTTTCATGATTTCCTTTTTAGTTTGAAGCAACTAATGCAATCTACAATTTTACATGTGACATCAAGTCTTTTAGGCAATTCTAGTACAATTTATACTAGATTTTCCTAAGAAAAAACCTTTTTGTACGAAGTAAGGTGTTAGTGTACCCTAACCATACCACGACACGAGTGCTAGCCCACGTTATGGCGTGGGCCGCAACTCACCACCATCAAGACATACTTGAGCCAACCCCACCACCCACGGCAACCATGCCTCATAACAACGAGCCGCATGTCACAAGAGACATGAACGTGGATGCTAACATGGTGATCATCCTAGGAGTCTTGCTATTCGCCTTGTTATGTACTCTTGGCTTAAACTCGGTTGTTCGATGTGCTCTTCGTTGTGCACATCGACCCCACCACCACTATAATCGTCGAGAAGATAGATTGCCTTACATGGGGCCGGGTAACCGAGGACTTAAGAGGAGCACCCTCAAGCAAATCCCTACAATAAATTACCATGTTGGTGATACTACTACACGTAATGGTCACACGGTCGTCCATAATAACAATAGTGATGTTATATCCACGGATTGTATGATTTGCTTAGGGGAGTTTATGGAAGGCGAAAAAATAAAGGTATTACCAAAATGTAAACATGGGTTTCATAGTAAGTGTATTGATACATGGTTACTTTCTAACTCTACATGTCCTACTTGCCGGCAATCTTTGTTGGAGTGTGCCGGGAGTAGCGCGATTGTGGTGCCTATGGGATATAGGACCCGTACTGATTTCAGTCATGAGCCAAATGGTGGTCATGCTAACCAAAGGCACTAAACTAAGTAAAGAATATGTGTGTGGTCAAAAGGGCGATGAATGAGTAGTTAATGATTGGCATAGGGTATTTAAGTGGACTTGAGTTCATACTCAGGGGTAATTGTTTGTGTTTATAATACGTAGTATGTATTCAAGGTTAATTAGACATTCTTTTGCTAAATAGGAGTATGTAGATATGGTCTTAAGGGTAAAGATGTAATTTTGAACATAAAAAACTTGCAATAATTTATATATTTAACAATCTTTGATTGCGAAATTGTGGTGTCTTTATTATGGTCCGACTAACAGTGTTAATTTTTAAGGCTAGGCGATGCTCATGATCACTTTCCTACTTTACTAAGGTCAGTCAACACTGTCACTTTGGTTGAAATATCACTATTTAACTAAAATTAAATTGAAATATAATTGAATTCAATTGACATGAAACCATTTGAAACCAAAAATCTATTGAACTGAAACTAATTAGAGCTTAACAAACTTTGAAGATCTAAACCTGAAACCAAACTTTAAATTAACTAAAATGAGGATATCTAAAAATGTGTAATTGAAATTGAATTGTAGTAGAACTCTTTTAAATGATTTGTTGGACTAAAAATGAACGTTAAAACCATTAGAATTATTGATGGGATTGTATTGAAATGGGTTGTATTATATTGGATTTAAAGATATACCCATTAACTATGCTAATGACCTAAAATATGTTTTTTCAGGCACACTTTTCTATAACCATTGAAGCATTATTTTACAACGTCTTAATGTACATATGTGCTAAAACTGTCACAAAGGTTGTGACTTGTGAATAATAGATCACAAAAAACGTTATTCCTAACAGGCAAGGCTGCACCAATTGAATAGATTCGAAGTTTTGTAATCTCTCATTTGAACTTAAATTAGTTGAACTGCAATCCATTGAATCTAAAATCAACTATGATGATATGAAAACCGAACTGAATTGTTCAGTGTTAATTTGTTTGGTTATGGTTTGAAATTAGCTGAAACAAAACTGATCTAATTTGAAAACCTAACAAACTGAATCTGAATTGATTGGAAATCAAATTTTAACTTAACTAAATTGAAATGAAGCTAAAAGATTAATTGAAAAAACTGAATTGAAATGAACTAAACTATTTGGTTAGAACCAGAATTGATTTGTTTAACCGAATTGATACTGCTAGCTGCACGACTAAGGGTATGTTCTTTAAATATTTCCACAAGGTAAGACGAGATTGAATAGAAATTATTTGGACTTATTGGGTTGAAATAAATTAAATATTAGATTGGATTAAGATGCATTAATTTAATAAGACAATAAAAATAAATCGGATTAAATTGGAACTTATTGACTAACAAGTGAGTATTTGGCGGTTTAGACATACACTCCCTCCGGTTTTCGCATAAACCCATAATTAGCAAACTTAACAATCCCTCGAAATTAATTTAGATAAATTTATCTCAAAAATTTATCAAGTCATAGCCATTCATTTTCAAGTCACAAAATATATACTTTTCAAGTCACTTTTTTAATCAAGTCACTACACATAAGAGTCAAGTCACAGTTTCTTTAAGAAAATTAAGTCACGGACATATACTTTTAAGTCGGAATGAATCAGTTTCAAATCACTACAAAAAAAAGGAAAGTTTACCAGATAAAACCTTTTAAAAACTTTTTTTTTGCCAAAAGAAACCTTTTAAAAAAAAAATTGCTAGAAGAAACCTTAAACTAAATTTTTTTTTGCCAGAAGAAACCTTAAACTAAAATTTTTTTCGCCAAAAGAAACCTTAATGCCTGAATCCGGTGTTGACCTCGTTTTTCTAGCGTTGACCCACCCTTTTTTTTCTTTTTGCACTCTTAACTGATATATGCACTCCCTCGAATTAAAACGAAACTTTTGAGCTCCTTAATTTCTCTCTCTTACTCTGCTTCAAAACCTCTTTGTTAGTTTTTTCATTCAATTCACTGTACATGTACTGTTATTAAGGTAAATTTAATTTTTTTTCATCTAACATTTGAAAATTCATTGATTGATTTGTTCATCACTCAAAAAAGCTCATAGTTTTTACTTTTTTCTGCAAACACAATGTAAAACAATGGTGGGTAATAAGTGGAGGGGTTAATTTCTATGAAAATTATAAATTCGGGAAATTAAAAAACTAATAAAGGTTGAAGCTTCCACAACCTTGCAACAATGGAAGACAAAGAAAGAAAAAAAAATTGCGGCTTCCACAACGCTGCCAATGGAAGACAATGGGGAAAAATCGACAAAAAGAAAGGAGGAAAAATGGAGGGTTAAAATATTTAATGAAGGATAAAATAGAGGGAAATTAGGGAAAAGTAAGGAGGGAAAAATTGGAGGGAAAATGAGAAAAAACAAAAGAGTGCAAATAAGGGAAAAGGGTGGGTCAACGCTGGAAAAACGAGGTCAACACCGGATTCCGGCATTAAGGTTTCTTCTGGCAAAAAAAATTTAGTTTAAGGTGTCTTAGGGTAAAAAAAAATTTTAAAAGATTTCTTTTAAAAAAAAATTAAAAGGTTTTATCTGATAATTTTTCCAAAAAAAAAAAAAAAAAAACAAAAACAAAAAAGGTCAAATTGATTTAGAAAATTTTTAGAGGATTTTTTTATATTTTCCGAGTCCAGTTATAACTTATAAGCCCTCAATATTATATTGATAATGAACATAAGAAATCCAATTGAAAAATTGTAATTTGATTTTCCTCACTTTCTTCGATTGAAGTGTCACTTTTGAGCTCCTCCATTGAAGCAGCTTCTCTGGTAAATATTCTTTTTTTTTTTTCATTATTGTAATTCAATTACATAATTTAGGGTTTCGTTGATTTGATCAATTTCGGAATTGTCTATTCAATTTCACAATCTAGGGTTTCGTTATTTAATCGACTTACCATTGTACTTAATTATGTTTCTGAAAATTACTAAATTTACGCTTTTGTTAAGATCATATTATGAAAATTGGACTAATTTAAATTTTTGGTGTAGTTTCATTCGCCTTTTTATTTATTTTTTATTTATTTCTTTTTTTTTAATTAAAGTGTGAACTTTGAGTTTTGATGTAGTTGGAATTTCAATTTGTATTAATAATTTAACAAAATGAAAAATCATAAACTCTACCCGACAATTGTTGTCTTGATGATACTCTGTATATTAATTTGTCTTTTATTGTTGCGGAATTGACTTAATCTGGTTTTGATTGAAGCAGGAAACATATTAAAGATTTGAGTTGTGTGTATCAGAATAATCAACTTTGAATAACAGACATTGATTAGTTATGGATTCGGATAAGAGGTTGAAACCTTGTATTACTGATAATAGTAACGACACTGTACAAGATGATAGGTTTAGCAATTTACCTGATGAATTGCTAATTCGCATACTTTCTTTGCTACCTACCAAGGATGCTGCTGCTGCGTGCACCTTGTCTAACGGGTTGAGAGATGTTTTATCAAAGATTACGAGCCTCGACATTGATACTTCACCTATATCATTTTGTTTGAAGCATCCTTATAGAATTGAACAGTTCCCCTCCTTTGTGACCTTTGTAGATAATGTGCTTCAAGCGCACCGATCTCAGTATCTAACCAAGTTTAGACTTAAAGTGGGTGTGGACTTCCGTGAAAGACACTATCAGGGTTGTAATCGTTGGCGAGGTGGATGTCTGAAAGGCTGTTACCCAGAATTGACACCCACCCGGATTAATGCTTGGATTACTTTTCCTTTAAACTATGTTGGACTCAAGGAGCTGGAGCTCTGTATTCCTGTGAAGGAACCAGGTGATGGTTATCAGCTGCCCTCGGAAATATTCACTTGTGAAACGTTGGAGGTTTTAAAGCTTGATGTTGACCTTCGTTTTGACCAAGCTTCCACCATGTCATCCTTGTGTCTTCCAAATCTGAAAGTGCTTGAGTTATTTGCATATCTGAATTCTGAAGATGGATTCCTGTGGAGGCTGATTTCAAGTTGCCCTCTACTTGAAGACCTTACAGTGACAGCCCATTGGAACCGACTCCATTACATAAATATTTCTTCCTCTTCTCTTCGAAGATTGAGCTTTACCGTGAGTACAGATTATGGTTATGGTGATGCTCCTAACACTGGTTTTGTGCTTATTAATACTCCTAATTTGGAACATATCAGTTATGGTGATGAGTTAGCATTGGGATATTCGATATCAAACATGGAGTTTCTTAATACAGCAAAAATACAACCTAAGCATGTGCTGAGAAGAATATCACTACAGGTTTCTCGTCAGCAATTCCTTAAGCTTATCAGACCCTTTTCTCATGTTCAGCATTTAGTTTTATGTGGTTCGTCCAGTAAGGTTCATCTCACGTTCTGAATTTGCTATGTTTTCAATTAGATATACAGTGTTTATTTTTATTCTATGTCATGTCGAATTCACTAATTGCTTGTTGATTCTTTGATTGTAGCTTTTAGACTTTGTTGAGGTTACGGATCACTTGCCCGTATTTCAGAATTTGAAACAACTAGAGCTATATTATTCACTTAACTATTGGGATAAAGTGTTGCTGGCATTTCTTAAATGTTCGCCCGTCTTAGAAACACTTGTTTTTCCACAGGTTAGTGTGTGTTTCATTCTCTTAATATCAATATATCATATTTCATACTCAATAAAAAATGTTTTTGGTTAGAACAGGCCAGGTGGCTTTTGATATCCCTTCCCGGCAATACCTTTGTGTATTTGGTAATTAGTAATGTCGATTGAATATAAGCATGGATGATTGGATGTAACATATTTGTTTTGATTGTCATCTATGTTGCAGGGATTGACGTCATTTTCGCCGCCGGAATGTTACTATCCTAAGCCACTTGATTGTGAAATATCTCAAACTAATATTCCTTCGTGTTGCAGAAATTATCTTAAAAGGATCATTGTACAACTGTGTGTGGGAAACAAAAGGGATATAGATTTGATTCAATTTTTGTTGTGTCGCACATTAGTTTTAGAGAAATTGATCATTTTTCGGTTTCAACAATTTGCGGTTGTTGATCGAGTGGCACTTGAAAACAAATTACAGAACTTGCCAAGGGCCTCAATCACTTGTTCAATTGAAGTCCAAGACTTACCATTTTAACACATGCTTTGGTTACCATGGGTATTCAATGTCATAACCTACTTTCGAGCAAGCGTACTTGTGGCCGTTGTGAAACTAGTTTTTGGCGCGGGCTATTCCTCGCTCCTTTGGATCATTTTGGAATTTGAAGGTGAAGTACAAATTTATATTATGATCAATATATTGTTATTTTCTTGGACATCGGTATTTAATTTGTATAGTCTTTTAATTTTTTTTTTTATTATAATTGGACTCCACATTTGGTTTGTAGTCATGGCCACTATGCAATAATTTAGTTATGTACTTATAATAAACTTCGTATGATCTTTCATCTATTTCATGTATAAAATACCCCATAAACAAGCTTGAACAAAATTTTCAAGCTCGATTAACAAACAAGTTTTACTCGAACAACTTATTATTCGGCTAGTTAAAAGCTCGCAAACAGTTCGTTCAAATTCATTATTAAGCTTGCTAATAGCCTGTTTATGGCTCATCCATGCTTGAATTTCGAATAATCTTTACAATTTTTAGGTAGTATAATTCATTTATATTGAGTTTCACACAATAAACTTAACTTTAGAATATAAAATATTTAGCAAATTAATCAATTTCCTTGACTAGTTTGACTTCCCAAATATTTCACCATGAGATAATAAAAAATATATGGGTAAGGTTCGTTTATTCATAAGCTCGTTTACTCATAAGTTTGACTTGAGCTCGAGCTCAAAAAATAAACGAGCTTTAAAGAGCCATACTCGAACAATAATGAAAATTTAAACGAGCCAAGCTCAAACAAAAATTTTGAAAGCTTAGTTGAACTCGAACTTGGCTCGAGCATCAATTACTTTTTAATTTTTTATCAAGTTTAGCTCGAACAAGTTACTATTTGACTTGGGTTGTTGGCATCCATAGATTATACATTTTTTGTTGCAAAAATTTATAATGCAAATTAAATTTTATTGTTATTTTATGTAATCCTTGTATTCCTATTTGTTGGTTACATTTTCTTTATATAGTGTTTCTTTTTGTTGGTTACATATGGAATCTTTCATTTATGGTTCTTGTCCAACTCCTGAAGCTTACAAAAGGGTAAAAGAGTAAAACAAAAATGACATCATTACACTATAAATTTCAAGTACGACTTTAAAAGTAAAAGGAAAAAAAGCATCACTACACTACAACTTTCAAGTACAACTTTTATTTTTTTTCACTTTACGATTAAAAATATTTTTCTACCATCTAAGGTATCCTTTGGTTCACCATGAGAAGTTATATTCCATGCGAAATCATATTTCATGGAAAATTTTCACACATTTTATTTCCATAAGAATTTTGCTAAATTGTTTGGTTAACATCACTAGAATTTGTAATTCCTAGAAAATAAATTTCAATTTTTTATTTGATATTACAATATTACCAATGCTATTTATTATATTTCTAAACATTTTAATTGGGAAAAACTTTTCAAAGACATAACATTATTTTTAAAAGGAAAAATTGTCAGATGAAACCTTTTAAAACTTTTTTTTGCCAGAAGAAACCTTTTAAAAAATTTTTTGCCAAAAGAAACCTTAAACTAAATTTTTTTTGCCAGAAGATACCTTGTACCCTGAATCCGGTGTTGACTAAGGAATTCCGGCGTTGACCCACTTTTTCCTTTCTTGTTGCACTCTCAAATGGATATATGCACCCTCACATATATCCAACTTCTGAATTTTTCAAAAAAAAAAAAAAATATCCAACTTCTAAAATTCTCTGAATCATAGGCTTCATTTGCAACACACAAACTTCCTTCCCGGGTTCTCACTCGTCCAAGACGTTCTTCTTGCCACTGGAAGCCCACATCCACAATGAGTAACCATTTTTCTGCAAACAAAATGTAAAATAATGGAATGGTGTATTAGTTGAGGAGTTAATTTGTATGAAAATTATAAATTCAAGAAATTAACAAACTAATAAAGGTTGAAGCTTCCACAACCTTGCAACAATGGAAGACAAAGAAAGAAAATAAAATGCAGCAAACACAACAATGCCAATGGAAGAAAATGGCGGAAAAAATGACAAAAACAAAGGAAGGAAAAATGGAGGGTTAAATTGAGGGTTTAATGAGGGATAAATTGGAGGGAAATTAGGGAAAAGTAAGGAGGGACAATTTGGTGGGAAAATCAGAAAAGGCAAAAGAGTGCAAATAAGAATAAAGAGTCGGTCAAGGCCGGAATTCCTTAGTCAACACTGGATTCAGGGTATAAGGTTTCTTCTGGCAAAAAAAATTTAGTTTAAGGTTTCTTTTGGCAAAAAAATTTTTAAAAGGTTTCTTCTGGCAAAAAAAAAGTTTATAAAAGGTTTCTTCTGGCAATTTTTACTTTTTAAAAATATAGCATAGGAAATTAAACCCACAAATGGAGATTGAGTGAGTAATTTCGCATGGAACATGGAAAGTTATTTCCTATTGGAAATTTGAGTTCCTAGGAAATATCTTTTGTCCTACAACCAAACACAACACCATAAAGCCATTTCATAGGAAATTGTTTTTCCTAAAAACACCTCCAATCAAACAACACTTGAATTCTTTAATTCATGTACATGATACCAAACGTAACCGACAAATAAGAACGGATTAAATATATTATTATATAGGAAATCCACTTAATAAAGGAATCATTCTATTTATAAGTCTAAATCGGCTAAAACAACAAAAATTGAAATGGGTGCAATCCAAACCATTATATTATATAGTGAGATGTGAAAATAATATGTAGAGAGAAAATAATTATAAAAAAAAAATCTCATTTACCAATAAAAGATGGAAACATCGTAAGCAATATAGGGAGTAACAAAATAAAATGGTACAAATTAAAATAAACTATAATATTTACCTTAAACACAAGCATAAGTTTTATTTTATTTTATTATTTTTTTTTTTTGTAATGTGTATTATACACAAATAATTTTTTTTTAAATTATTATTATTTAGCAAGCATGAAAATTTATAAGTTTCCCATGCATGAGACCATCTTACGGTAAAACTTCAACTATCCACATTTTTCTTTATTTAGTTTGTTTATTATATATATATATATATATATATATATATATATATTATCTAACTAATCCAAAAAATAAAAAATAATTATAAAAATAAAAAATTGTCTTATGTAAGTCTTTTTTGTACTCCAAACAAAATTCGAAACATCCATTTTTAAGGTTAGCCGATACACATTGAAGCGATAAGTAACAAGATATTGTAACAAAAATGTGAAAGACAATATGTAATAGTTCATTAGTTCAATCAACCTAATATAGAACAATAATGAAACAAATTACATGTTTACAATATAGTAAAACAATCAACTAAGTGAGGTTGGAAATTTCAGGCTTGTACAAAAACGTATACTCAGTATGACAAACAGAAGAGAGCAAATCAAAAAGTACTTGTAACAGCAACACAGTTACACAACCATTAACTAGATGTGAGTGTGGAGTTAGTTAATCAGTACTGTACCAGAAGAATAAGGAAGAAAATTCACTTTACCGCCTACTCAGTTTACATTGTGTATGTTCACTAACAAAAGTTGCGTTAGCACATCTCGAGTGTCAATATGAGGCTAAAAGAAAGAGGCGGACCTGCTGATTGTCCGATTATTTGTACCATAGAATTCAGTCATTTCACTTCCTGCAGTTGCTGAACATGACTCAGTTGCGCCAAAGATTGAGCCATAATCATCAAGCTTTCTCAAGCCCTTACAGTCAACAAATGTGGCATGAAATGGAAGAGACTTCAGCTCACTAGCAGAAAGATTTGTTGTTGATCTATGGCAGAAGAATCTTCGTAGCTGATCAACATTGATCATGAAAGGGCACTCTTTTGTCAAGTGTTTGCTGTCCGATAAACCACAGACTTCTAGCCCACGCTGACTGAATAACACTTTTTTGTACGAACTTAAGATATATACATATCTATGAATGTCAGATCCAAGGGGAGCAATACTGAATGCTAATACAGTTGTTATTCCTCTGAAAAGTTTCTTAAGAGATGGCAAGACTTCACCAGCATCATAAGCAGTATACTCCAAGACCTTATTTACCCGGTCAATTAGTCTTTGTAACATGTAATCACGCACAATCACACCATTCAATCTCAAGAGATAATCATGCACATCATCACCAATATGACCTCGGGCTGCAGCACTAACAATGTGCCTACTCTTTCCGGTATTAGTAGACTTGTCCTCCCAAAATGCTTCACATGCATTGACAGTAACTTCAGGTGTGAGTGTTAACTGTAAGAGATCTCTCAATGTTATCACACTCGCTTCAGTTGAAATACTATCCGCTATCAATAAATCACAAACCAAATGATGACAGAATTTTTGATGGCAGTGGTCTTCAACACCAAAGCTGCTAGGACAAACCTTGTATCTGCATCTATCAGACCATGGAATTCCACATACAATGCCGCCATTTATTAACCGCTGTCTTGTTTTCACTGTAACGCCACTCCATCCTTATGGAACAAAAATAAAAATTAAGATTTCAGCAAAGTAATAAACTAACAACTATTGAAAGTCTCCAGAACCACTACCAAGAAAATGTCCTTAACATTAAGAATTTTACCTGATGGGGGTTTAGCCGCCCATTTCCTCTTCTTGATTGGAAGTGTTGTCGTTTTATCTTTATTACGCTTCCTTTCCTGCCATGTTAACCTCTTTTTCCTCCTGAATTGCGCAAAAAGTGGCAAAACAAGAAGAAGGAGGGTTTCTTCTTCTGACCACCTCAGCCGTACCATGTGTTGGTTAGTAACTCCCCGAATCAGAATAAACATATCCCATTCTCCCTCTAAAGCATACCAACAGTGATCTTTGTCAAGAGCCAGAGAAATTTTGTAATTTTGATGATCTAGCTCATCAATGGAGTTGAACCAATATACAACCCGCCTCACAAATGAATTGGTCTCAAAATAATCTAGAGCATTTGTTTGATCCTGGTTCAAGTGAGGCCTAAAGAACCTCTCGAACTGCTCATTGCTGACGACTCCATCATGAATTAACAAAATAGATTCCATAACGACTGCTCAAACAAAGTCTACTGAAATTAACGACCCTGCCACAATAGATGAAGACATTTAAAAAAAAATTGAAACTAGTCTTGCCAATACTTATAAACAATTATCATATATTGAATCCCTTTAGAGTATCCTCAACCTGCCAAAATAATGGACTAAATACGGTGCAAAAGGATTACCAAATTAACGAGTATAACATAACTAGTATCAAGCTGGAGAAAAGCTAAATTATCTGTGTAAAACAGAAACAAAATTACAACGACGTCTTTTATAGAGGACCCTAGCTAATACCAGTAAACCATACTCAGCTTCTTATTTGCAGGTATAAGCTAGCTTGTTGAAAGAAAACATTACTCTCAGATGATCAGGATATACAGTTTCTGATATGATCAGAATGTAGCTCTGATCTGATTATTACTGTGCGTCTAGTCAAGTCATGGTGTTGCTTGTAACCTTGAGATTTAATCAACTATATTAGTAGACTCTGCTCGGCATAGCTAGTATTAATCGAGTAAAGACCAACAACAGCAACAACAACAAAGTCTTAGTCCTAAATTAATTTGGAGTCGGCTAGACATGAATCAATATGAGAACTCGCAAAAATCATCAACAAAAATCCTCCTCCTCCAATCTTCCCTGACGCTAAATGTTAATCGAGTAAAGACCAATCGAAGATATAATTGAACAATAATCAAACTATATACATTGTTCCTAGCGACACTATATGATTCAATAACGCCCTCTAAGAACAAAAGAAATAGGTGTCGGAAGTGAGCACCACCAACATAGTATAGTCCCCTCATTTTTTAGATGCAACTTTCGAATATTTTATTCTTGACTATAGTGTAAAATAAACATGAAATTGTCATCTAAAACTAAGGCTATATATCTTTACACATGCTATTAACTAACTAATCATGTTATATTTTTTTATTTCACATATAGATGTGATTCTACCGAGGCTTTTTCCACGTGCATGCAATCAAATAAAACCCTCTTACATAAATATTTGTAAACTTAGTTTTATTTAATCAAAAGCCTTATAGTCATCATAATCCAGCCAAATCCTAATTCATTAACATCAATTAACCAATAAAATTAAACCCTAAAAAGATAAATTAAAGAATTAAATTAAAATGGATGAGTTATTGAATTACAAGCAAAATATTAGGGTTTAAAAACATATAAGTCGGGAAAAAGAATAAAGATTATTAGAAAATTCGAATTCATTCACCATGAAAGCTTTCTTTACTCAGCGATTCTTTACTCAAAATCAACCGAAAATCAACAGAAATTCAAGTAATTAATTCGAAAATCAACCATGAATTTGGGTATGATTACTGACCTAATTTAGGCAAGTAGTTTGAAGAGTAATTCTTGAATCAGAAAGATGATGAAAGAGTTGAGCAAGTAATTATGGCGGTTTTCAGAATTATGCAAAAAAATTATTAAAACGTCGAAAATTCACGAATTAAAATAAAAGCGACGAAAAGTTTGCGTTTAAATTTGACGCTTTTTTTAACAAAAGCGTTAGGAGTTTTTCTGTTGTAGTGAGAAATGAGAGTGGAGGAGGTGACTGTGAGTGAAATGGTTGTACGGACAGAGGTTGAAGAAGAAAGAAGGGGGTATAATTGTGCGTGTCACGTGAGAATTGTAAGGGTAGAATGGGAAATATGGCTGTTTAAAATGAACGGCAATGTTCTTGTTATGGACTTATGGTGAGAAGTGATTGGTTAATATTTAACTAGGTGAACTCGTATCTATTAGGAATTGAACTCATGATATTTAAGACGAAATGTGAAAATTTAACTATCAATCCATAATAAATTTGATGTTTAATATTTAAAGTAATGGATAACAAAGTCTTGTATTCATAATATGAGCTTTTGATTTATATCGTTTATTCACTTGTACTAAAACTATGACATTGTTATTTTTATCACAAGTCCTTTATAGTGTTTTGCTTTTTTAATCAATAAATTATCACGTTACAAGTTAAAACCTCTGCAATCTAATTTCGCACTAAACAAACAACACATTATGAAAAACAAATAAAAGCAAATTTGATAATTATAACTGACCTGAGGCATTGCCCAGGCCAAAATTCTAGTCTTAATTTTAAAAAAGTCAAAGCAAAATAATAACAAAATAATCAAAGTTGTTCTCATTTAGAAATTTGAGATTTTATGTACATTTTATTAAATCAAATTCTACAACCTCATTGTGATCCCGTGCAATAATGTTTTTTGTTAACTATTGATATTTCTTGCAATAGTTTTATTTGTAGTACTATTGAGTTTCCATCCAATAATTTTATGTTAGAACAATTAAAATCCCGTGCAATAATAGTACACTTTAAATATTGAAATCCTACATAATGGAAATAAAACTGAACCATTGAGTTCACATATAATGGTAATATAATTGAATTATTTAGTTCATTTACAATAGTAGTAAATTTACACAAAATTGAGATGAAACTACTTTACTAATATAATCTAAAATATCAATATCAATAAAAAAAAACTAAATCATGAAACATTTGTTTTCCAAATTATTATTGTATACCAAAAATAATTAAATGAATCAAAATCTAATATTAAATTAGCACAAAGATAAAATAAATAAATTGTATAAGATAATAGTTATAGAAAAATATTTTTATTATAATAAAAAAACAATATTTCATATAAATACCAATAGAAGTCAATAAAAAAGAAAAAAAAATCATGAAATTTCATATTAAAAATGGGTCATTTAATTTTTTTTTTAAATATAAAAAGGAATATACAAAAAATAATATTATTAGTTCCCGTGAGATAGTATTAAATTTGAACAAAATTACACGAAACCACATTTCTAAAATATTACTAATAACATTAGAGAGAAAAAACTAATTTAATTGCTTGTAGTTTGCAAAAGAAATACTACCTTCGTTTTTCATTAGCTGCAACATTTAAGTATTATTTGTGAGATATAAAAAATTTTAATGTTGCAACTAATAAGAAACGGAGGCAGTAAAAAAATTATAATTAACAAAAAATAATACAAAATAATCGATTCCTTACATAACAATGATTAATACAATTTATGAAATTAAACCAACCTTTATTCTTCATGGAAAAAAATATATATATAATTCGAGCTCAATGACATAAATCAAACTTAATTGCTTTATAAAATAGAAATAAAATTTATGCACAATATTTATAAAAATCATTGAGAAGGAAAAAAATATGAAATTACCAAAGATTAGGTCCATTTAATCATTTCCCTTACAAATAAGAATATACAAATTAAGAATATTAGTTCTTGTGAAATAAGATTAAAACAATATGATCCAATATTGAGCATACCACTTAATCGTTTGTGCAAAGTTAGTAGTGCAAACTAAAAGTTAATACTCCCTCCGTTCCTTGAAGATCATGACAGTTGTGTTTTTTTTAACTATTCACAAGTGAAGAGATTCTTGTAAATAATTATTGATGTACAAGAAAAGATATAGTCATGTGGGAACTTGTTTGATTCGTGTTAATAAGTACATTATTAATATTCAATTGTTACAATTTTTATACATGTGTAACTAAATATGTAAACGTTATAAAACATGCATTGGGAAGCGTATGAATAATAAATGGTAGGACATTCAAAGAACGGAGGGAGTATTCAATATTCATGTAAGAAAAAGAATGAAAGAAAAAATTAAGATCCCATATTGTAATCTTTCTTGTAGCCGTGTAAATTTTATATGGTTTCTTTAAGTTTTTTTTTTCTCCTTTCATTTTTAAAATTCTTTATATGTAAAGTACTAATTAAAACACTATTTCAAAAAAAAAATACTAAAACACAGGTCAATAAGAGTGTGACAAATGTCAAATCTACATAAAATGGCTTGTGTTTTAGTATAGTATGTTAAATATTGATGATTGATAGATACATTCTACTTCCTACTGCATAGAAGAATAATAGCTCATATGATGCTGCATAGAAGCACAATAGCACATAAAATGCTACAGCCTATAGCTATGTAGCATGGGTATTTCTAATGGATTGTCGTCTCCGAACCCAATTCGTCCCTGATGAGGCTATCGCACACCTATCAAAAATAAACCAAACAACACTAACTAATGTAGCTAGGGAAGTAAGGATCGAATCCTCAGGGAAACAATTGAACTCTATTAGTTCTAAAAAGCTTAAACTGTGAAAAGGGCCTTGGTTGAGAATTATCGATTAACTAATTTACTACTAATTAACTACGAGAAATGATGGCGATTAAAACTAATATTTAAGGTCTAGGGTTATTCGGGTCACCAAGAATCAACTAATGGATTTACCAACAAAGAACGTTCAATCTCACAATTATGTCAAATTAGGGCTCACTAATTCTCTCGAACTTAGACTCCCTCAAAACTCATCTAGCGGCTCTCGCTCATGCATCAAATTCGACATCAAATTGTGGTATTCTAATTGTGGTCACTAATTCCACCTATTATTCAGTGGTCTAATTGTGGTATTCTTACCTCTCGGCATCAAATTCGACAATTACCAAAATTACAACTAAATCTGCGCATAATTCAATTGTAAACAAATAAGCCAATAATAGGAAATTGACTACTGATTGTGGAATTGAAACAATCTAAGTTAATTAGTCCATTAATTATTCAAGGTTTCCCTAACCCTAGAAAACTAACTACTCACTCATGATCATAAAAACTAAAGTAATTGTAGAAAACAAAACTAAAGACATGATCATAATTAATGAATTAATCAACAATTATAAAACTAGAAGTAAAACAAGAAATTAGGGCATGAAAGATTAAAGAAACTAAAACTAAAAACATAAATTAAAATTAAACATGAATTAAAGAGAATATAATTAAGATTGAATTAAAACCTGAATTTGTATTGAATTGAATGATTGAATGAATTCACAATAATCCCCCTTTTTTTGAGAGAAAACTAAACTAAAACTAGGGTTCTAAAGTAATAAAGTGCGTAAATCAAATCCTAGGGAAAATTACATTAAGTACTAAGCCGAAATTTGGTGAAAATGGGCCAAAAAACTCGTAGAAATCACTGTGCCCGGCCGGCTGGCTGTGATGCACCCGAACCGGGCACAGTGCACCTTGGCCGGGTGGACTGATCAGGAAGCCTTCGGGCTTCCGGATTCGCTCGTAACTTCTAAAACTCGACTTCTATGCTTTCCCGGGGCTTCTAAGTTATGTCCTAGCTTCCTTTTAGCTTCTCAAAATGGTCAAGACTCTCACTAACTTGCCAAATGCTCGGGATACAGCGAAAATCGATACAAAAGCATCAATTCCTGCAATAAACGTCAAAGCAAAGCAAATACACTAAAAGCAACCAAAGTTAGTAGAATAGGCTCAAAGGAGCCTTATTAGAGCCAAAAACGAACATGAAATGGGGGTAAATAATGAATATAAAATGAACTTATCAAACCCCGTATTGAGGACAATTCCGATTGATATGTGCGGTTTTTATTGTGTTTTTCCCCTTATTTCGGGCCAATTTTATGCCTAGTGGTTGTTATTCTAGCTTAATTTTAGCTCATTTGATGTTCTTTAGTTAATTTGAAGTGTTTCGTCATGTTTGATTGATTTCCGGCAATTTTAGAGCTTTTTAGTTTGATTTTATCGTTTGCGGTTGTTATGCTCGGTTTTGGTGTGTTTTGTAATTTCAGGAACACGAAAACCGAGGCTCGGAACGAAGCCGGAAAGCTTGGACGGGATAAGAATGAAGATGCATGGAAGTGCATGCCAAAAAGCTATGTAAACAAGTCTCAAAGAAATTATGAAGAAATAAGAAGAAAAGAAAAGAACAGGCTTCTGAGTGCTCTATGCGGCCGCATAAAATTACTATGCGCCCGCATTTTAATAGAAAGTCACCTGTAGAGGGATTCTGGGAGGTTGATGCGGGCGCATAAATCTCCTATGCGCCCGCATCAGCTGTTTTCCGGAATTTTTAATTCTTTTTTATTTTCTTCGTAGTTAGGCTTTGTAAGCCCAACTTTGGGTACATTAGGCACGACTTTCTAGGCAAAACAACTTATGCTTTTCATAATTAAGAATTACTCTCTTAGGTTTTAGAATTAAGCACTTTTCTCTCTCAAATTAAATTAGGGAAATTAGGGTTTTGTTCATAACTTTGATTTTCAATTCAATTCAAGTCTTCAATTGTTTCTCCAATTTGGTAATTTTCCTGTTTTTGTTCTTTATTTTAGTTAATTTATGCTTTTTAGTCTTTTTAGTTTAATTAATTTAGTTAATTGTTTATGTTAATTAGTTTAATTGTTCATTACTTCATGAATTCAATTAGGGTTTTTACAACTATTCTTGTTTTAATTTTCATAATTATGAGTGAGTAGTCTAATTTCTAGGGTTAGGGAAACCTTGATCAATCAATGGACTAATTAATTTAGGTTGTTTCAATCCCATAATTAGTAGTCAATTTCCTATTATTGGTTTCTTTGTTTACAATTGAATTGTGCGCAGATTTAGTTGTAATTCTGGTAATTGTTGAATTTGATGCCGAGAGGTAAAAATACCACAATAAGACCACTGAATAATAGGCGGAATTAGTCTAGGCATGAGCGAGAGCCGCTAGATGAGTTTCGAGGGAGTCTAGATTCGAGAGAATTAGTGAGCCCTAATTTGACGATAGTTGTGAGATTGAACGATCTTTGTTAGTGAATCCATTAGTTGTTCTTGGTGACCCGAATGACCCTAGGCTTAGTTTATTGGTTTAATTCTTCGTCATTTCCAGTAATTAGTTAGTAATTAGTCAATAGTCAGTTAGCTAGTCAATACTTCTCGACCAAGGCTCTTTACACAGTTTAAGCTTTTTAGAACTAATAGAGTTTAACTGCTTCCCTGAGGATTCGATCCTTACTACCCTAGCTACATTAGTTAGTGTCGTTTGGTTTACTTTTGATAGGTGTGCGATAGCCTGTTCACCGATTCTTCATGTTATAATTTACCGCACCCATTAACAATATGATATGAATCAAAAATATGTAACCAAAGACAATGCAATCAACTTCGAAGGTTTGATGGATGCTAACAAGAACAATGCAACCTTAGGTGATTTGGTAGCCTTAGCTTTGGTGATACAAGGCAATTGGGTGCATCCAAGGCAAACATTTATGTGTGTATGGTCACATGTAAGAGATGGGAGTAATAATTATAGTGTTTAGTATAGTGTTTTTGCCTATGGGTTTTTTCCCACTGCAGTTGCTAGGGTTTTTCTCATTTCAGGCATAGGTGCTTTCATTTCTTGTTGAGTCTTGGTCATCATAATTATCCTAAAATGCATGGAGAATGGTTTCTTGAAGGTTTCTTGATTAAAAGATTGGATCTTGAAGAATTTCTTGAAGATTAGAAGAAATCTTGAAATATGCAAAAAAAAATAGTAAAGCAACATGGGCGAGTTTTTTGACGTTTTTCAAGAATCTTGGGCATCAAGCAAATTCCGTGATTTTTAGTTGTAATTCTGATGATTATCTTGTTAATTAGTTATTTAGATAAGTTGTTAGGATATTTTCTTAATTAGATAAGGTTTGTTAGAGTTTGTTAGCAAGATAAGGTCAAGATGTAATGATGATGTGGCATTCTTATCTTGTGAGTCATTTGTGAGTCATGTTGTTCGAATTTTAGCTTTTTTTTTTGGTGCGTGCTTTCTATTGTTTTGAGTCCTAGGAAGTTGTTAGGATTTAGTCTTAAGTTATTCTATAAATAGCTTTAAGATTTCTTTGTAACATTATAGATTGAATTGACTAATAAAAATCAACTTGTTAGTTGTACGTTTTTCCTTATTGTTTCGTTCAAAACAATATACCTTATTTTGTGAATTGGTGCTAACTGCTTTAGATTCACGTGAGAACAAAGGTGACTGATAAGTTGATATTTTATATGTATTTTACCCTCGATCCCGATTGATTTTTAGCTCTAATACGGCTCTTTTGAGCCATTTCTACTAACTTTTGCTATTTCGAGTGTTTGTTGTGCTTTTTATTAAATTTTACAGGAATCGATGATTTATCGTTGTTTTTCGAGCTTTTTGAAGCACTTGAAGAAGTTAGTGAAGAGTTGAAGTCATTTGGGAAGCTTAACTGAAGATTAGAAGTGCTAAAATGAAGAATTAAAGAAGTAATTAAGGAAGAACGAGCAAAAACTGAGAAATGAAGCCAAAACGACTAAGCAAGTTGCCCGCCCGGACCGAGGCTGTGCGCCCGGGTGAGGGCTGCACGCTCGGACCCCTCCGGGCGGGTGGCTCTGAAGGTGGTTTTGCACGTTTTTGAGCGAGATTAGGTGGAGTACTTAAGTGTTTCGTCTCCTAATTTGTCATTTACGCCTCTTTTACTAGAGAACCCTAGTTTTACTCTAAAATTCTCTCAAAGTGTAGAATTCTTATCAATCTTTCAATCAATAATATTCAGGTTCTATTTCAATCTCAATTATTGTTCTTAATTAATGTTTATTATTATCACTACAAGATAACAGCGATTTTGCGACGGACAAATTCCGTCGCAAAATCCCATTTGCGACGGAACTGTTGAAGTTTGCGACGGAAAATTCCCTCGCAAATTTGCAACGGAAACACTAGTAGAAAACTAGCTTATTAGTATCGTTATTTATGACCTATTTGTATCGTTTTACAAAAACGATACAAATAGACAGTCTATTAGTATCGTTTTTTTTTTACAAAAACGATACTAATAGCGATTTTTGAAAAGAAAAAAAAATAAAATTATTATAACAAATACTATATTCAATTGATGAATAACAATAATAAATTATTTTTTTTTGGTAAAAATGTAAGCAGTTTTATTAACAAAAAGGAGAATAATTACATCCTAAGATCTACTTAAGCAAAACTGACTCAGTTTTGCACAAAGTAGACCCAAAAAACTGAACTATACAAAAATCACCAAAAACGTCCCTAAACAAAGGAAACAAATAAAACCAAAAAAATCTATGAGCATAATGCTTCCCCTCAATCAGCCAACCAAACATAAAACACACCTAAACCTCCACCATGCACCAGCAAAGCAGCAACAAGACTTAAGCACTTCCCCAATCTTCACTTCTCCACTGCTGCATTTCTCGTATTCTGCATAGCTGCAGTCTGCAGAAACAGTCCTCACAGTCCAACACAAACCATGCTTCACAGTCCTCACAGTCTGCAGTCTGCAGTCTGCATAGCACTGATATGACTACTAACTTTCTGCAACCGGAGAGCCTGCAATGGAAAGACATCAAAATTTCAAAATGTTAATGCCACTCTTCAAATCAGATATATCAAAAATGCTTGACGATTAACCTTCTCATTCTGAAGCTCTTCAAGATGTGATTTACGTTCTGCCAGCCTTTGTGCAGTTAAGTCTTGTTCGTCCACCTGTGGTTCAGCATTATTTATAAACTGATCATTCCCTGCTATCTCAGCACAGATACGGATTATTTGGGACTCGGTTTCAGAAAATTCTTTGACTCTTTGCTGTTTCTTCGATCTAAAATCATCCAAGACAGGTTGAATAGAAGATAGCTGCTCCCTTAAAGTGCCCTTACCCTTAAGTACAATAAAGAGTTTAGTTGAATTATTTAGACAGTTGTAAGCTGACAACACTAATATTGACTGTATTGTTATTGAAAGAAACAAACCCGCTTGAAAGAAGTTCTCTCTCCAAGAACTGATATCATTCTAGCGATTTCCGCTTCACCCTCTGCTAGTGCCTGATAAAGATCAGCTTTGTGTTTCCTTTTACTCTCCACCTTCCTTCGATAAATGTCCAGGCATTTTTGTTCAAGTTCTAAAAGCATCCTGTCTCTTTCAGTATCACTCTCCCCGATTTCATCTAGTATTTTCTATAAGAAAATCATCATAAAAGCATCTTGAAGCCCAAATTCAAATGAAATCACTCGAGTATAACACTACACTATTCTATAATAGTTACAGCTAACTAAAACAAATTGAAGTTTGAGCATAATCATCAAGTGCTCGAACCTTAAATTCTAAACATGTAAACAATCCACTTAGATGGTAACTAACCTAATGAAGACATCAAAGGGCAACGAAATAAACCAATGTGACGAGGGTCTAGATTGAAATTAACAAGTTTGCTACCTAAAGAAGCAAGTTTGTTATGATTAAACTTGTATGGCTACTCAAATTATGTCACAATCAAAATCAAGAAATACAAAACCAAAGTAATAAATTAAACTCAAACATTAAAAAAAAAAAAACAACTAAAAAATGAAAATTAAAAAAATTAAAAAAAAAAAATAGAAAAAAACTAATAATTCTTGAAGAAGTGAACCACAAGTAGTATGCGAGAGAGAAGGAGAAGACGAAGAAGAATTCGATCTCGTGTCGCCAATTTACAATTGAATTCAACCAAAAACCAGCCTCAACACAACCTAATCTCATTGTCCACGGTCTATCTCCAAGACTTTTGGACTTAACAAAATATTGTTCTTTTGTAATGTATTTAACAGCTGACATTGCGAAAAGCCAACCCTTGAGAAAGCTAAATTCCTCTAACAACTGATAGAGGGATCAATAGATAAACAAGTTGAATGAACTGCGTTACGCCTAAAATGAATTATATGGCAGCAGTACAAATAATAATAACAGTAAGAACATGAAAAGAAGGGCAGCAAGTTGATTTAAAGAACTGCAATAGAATTCCAAGGAATTAGCAAAAATTCTGCAAGCAGTATTGAATCGAAAATTGAATCATACATAAACATCATCTCCTTTCAAGATAAACCTTCTCAAAAACCAAAACAAATATTATAGGAGCAAGGAATACAATCTTCACTATTATACAGAGAAGACCGAAACGTAATCAATAAGATACCTAGTTGATAGCCGATAACTCGAGGCAAGGAGCAGCTGCATAATCATCATCTACAACCGAAAAAATCAAGCAGTAGCAGAATTCAAAGAATTGTAACACCAAAAGTAACCCAATCAACAAACCACAAATACGCCGAAAANAAATACGCCGAAAGAGCAAATGCACGCAGAAAATCAACCAATGTTCTTCAGCAATTGAAATAACTTCTTCGAAGGTCAAAACCAAATCGCTAAGCAAAATAACCAAATTCCAAACCAATAGCTTAAGCTCATGCAATCAATCCGAAACTTTGAAAACCAATCTTAACCAAATCAAATAGAAATGCTTCGACAAAATAACAACCGAAGATAGTCGAAACAAAAATACCTAATTCTTCATCGATTTTCTTCAAATAGCAATAATCAAACGAAGATTTAGACACAAATCGATAACGAAAATCTGATCAAATCGAAGAGAAATTCTTGAAACAAACAAAAAATCAACAGACGATTGGTCGGAAAAATGAATACCTAATTCTTCAGCAAATTGATATAATAATAGCTTCTGAAGTTATAAAATAAAGGAAGATTATACCAACAGAGTGAGGTTGCTGAGTGGTAGTCGCTTCTTTCCCGCCTGCAATCTCCACCGCATGCCACTTGGCTACCGCCGGAGCCAGCAAACCCAGAGACCTTCTATGAGCCGCAAAAAACCCTAACCTCTCTCACTTCGCAAAAACATTTGAATGGGGGTTAACAACAATGATTTGGGGGTTTCGATGGATGATTCACGAAGCAGATTGATGATTTGGGGGTTTCGGATGGGGTTTCATGGCGGTGTTTTGGGGGTTAACAGCAATGATTTGGGGGTTCACTACAAGATAACAGCTAGTTAACAGCAATAATTTGGTGGTGGCGAACCGACGAAGAAGAAGGAGAATGGTGAAGAACAGGAAGGAGAATGGCGAAGAAGTTAGAGGGTTTTTGGGTTAGGTTAGTTTGTGGGAGAAGGGAGAATGGCGACAACAAGAAGAAGTGTTGGTTTAATTTTTTGGCGACAAAATAGAATAAGGGTTTGTCGATTTTTAGCGAGGGAATTGAGGGATTATTCCGTCGCAAAAATAAAATTTCGTCGCAAAAAGTATTTGGTCACCTGATTTGGTTTGTCACTTTTTTGCGACGGCTATTTCCGTCGCAAGTTTGCGACGAAATTGAATCCGTCGCAAACTCTATATTTGCGACGGAATTTACTTTCGTCGCTATTTTCCCGTTTTCTTGTAGTGTATTTTCAATTTATGTTCTTAGTTTTAATAGTTTTATGGTTAGATTTAATTCCTTGATATTTTGTTGGTTTGTTTAACTTAATCATGTTTAGGATTTTAATTACTTTTGTTGATTTAGTTTTTGTTCATTCAATTATGAGTGAGTAGTTCCTTTTCTAGGACTAGGGGATCCATGGATTAATTTGGTGATGTTTTGCTCATAAATATTAGTTTAACTATTAATGTGCTTGAATTTCTTTTGTCAATTGTTATTGCTTTCAATTAAATACTGGCCAGGTTTAGTTGTTAGTTTGATATTGTTGAAATCGATACCGAGAGGTAAGATTACCACAATTAGATCATAAGGACAATAGGCAAAACGAGTCTAAGTGAGCGAGAGCCATTAGAGGAGTCTTGAAGGGGACTAGATTCGAGAGAATTAGTGGACCTTAATTCAAGGAAATTGATAATCTAATTATTTATTTGTGTGCAATTCGTTGGTTAATCCGTGGTGAACCGATGTCCTAGGTTTAGTCATTAATTAAATTCCTTAATCAATTTAGCTCTAATTCTAGTTAATTTCTTGATCACAATTGTCACTCAAAGGCCCTTTACACAGTCTAAACTTGTTAGAACTAATAGGTTTAATTGCTTCCCTGTGGATTCGATCCCTACTTCCCCGTATCCATATTCATTTTCGACCCCGTTCCCGACTTTGTGCAACCTAGGCCTATAGCTTAAGCTTGCGTTGCTTCTCTAACACACATGAGCAGATTTTAGCCCGACTAAAAACAACCATTTTTAAGGTAGCTAATTTGGTCATTAGAGTCGAAATTGGCACCCTTTATGTTAGCAACTAAACATTCAGGCGATAATTAATCGAGGAAAACCATGTTATTTATACATAACTGTTATGCATAAATTATTTCATTTCTTGGTACAACAAAGGAGGAAACAGTATAATTAGATGAAATTCAACTGAAGCAGTAATTTTCACCCGAAGTTCACACTAGAGCAGATATCAATATAATGGAGCACAGCATATATAATAAGTCTTATACCATTTGCCTTAAAATTACAATGCATTACATTCACTTGGATAACTCAATTGAGAGGTTGTTAGCCAAGCACTCTATAGTTGAAGGAGTCACTGATCTGCTTCCTCCTAAATACCATTTCTTTATCATCTCCACCACATTCTTGTTTTCGACTTCTATCTTGCATTCTTCTTTCTCATCCGTGGTTATAGCAATCTGCTTATCAATTGTGAAAGTTGTTAATTGAAACAAAACAAAACTTACTTGCTTGATATTTTGTAAGCACATTAAAAGCCTAGTAGTTAAAGAATGTTTTCAAAGCCCGAAAACTGAGATTGTTAAAGACAACAGTTGTTGCGCCCAACTAACATCACAATTAAACTTGAAATCTCAGAATCCTATGCTCTACCCAAACTCCTCATTTTATCTCAAGCCAGCACTTAGACTTGGGTATGACACTTGAGTACTCCATTTCAACCACTATCAAGCAACTGGTTTCTTGAAAAAGAGGTGTTCGAGAACCAAGTAACATAGTCAAAACTTCCAACAATATCGGAATTGTATTTAGATTGATTGTTTTAACCAAGTTCTAAAGGATGCAAAAAGCTTATATAATAGCTCAACTTATAAAGTTATAAGCAGGATTATATATTTACATTGCTTATAGTATTACTCATAAAAGCTGCATATTAAGTGAATGGACAGTTTACCTCAGCAGTGCCTGACGCAAAGAAACTGAAAGTAAAGAAGGAGTTTTTCTTAAGGTATTTGGTGGGGAAGAACTCGGCAACCTTCTCAAGCGCAGCCTCTTCTTCTTCTTCGTACTTGTCGATGGCTGCTAAACGATCCCTTACTGCACCTTCCAGCTGCGTGCCAAGTTGTGAAGCCTTGATCTCCTTGATCACCACAGCTTTTATCACTGTTTCCACAGGTGCTGTCCGTACAAAGAAAACACGAGTGCTTATATCAATTCAGCTTGATTGGCATTGTTTCAAACTAATAGAACATGTAATTAGGAGTTGATTTTTGTGAATACAAAGCATAATTTCTTAAGGATTTACCAGTTGTAAGAGCATCAAAGAGTTCATCATCTTCAGCGAGCTCTTTTCCTGATTTACCCTTCCATTTTTGCAAGTGTTGCACCACTTCCTTCTCCATGTATACTCCAACTGCTGTGAACTTTATTTGCAGAAAATGAATTTCAAGCTCTGTGCAACCTGTTTAGTCCAAAATAGAAATTTCAGTTAAACTCGTCGATATTGTAATGCTTCTACTAATTCATTTTAATGTCGATTTTCGGAAGAGTTAACTAACTATTCCACGGTTTACATGGCTCACCTTCAGTTATGCTCTTAATTTACTTCCACTTGTCTAAACCTTTTAATCCTTATTTGAATTCACCAAACTCGTCTTTTTCACAACTTACTTATTTTCAAGGTGAAACAAACTTATTGAAAATTTGAGTATTCACAACTTACTTATTTTCAAGGTGAAACAAACTTATTGAAAATTTGAGTATGACTAATGAGTACGTATAGGTATACGCCAGTAATCATCTTTTTATTTCACAACGACTTTTCACTTTGTTTAGTGGTTCATTTTAATTTGTATCATCTTGCATAACGATATTTTTGAATATTGAATACAGGTATATAGAATTTCTTTTACTACGCGTATAAACTTTGGACCATATCCCCCATTGAAATTAATACTTTAAAGTGTCAACTTAGACAACATAAGTCATACAAGTAGATAATCAACCATCAAGGAACCAAGCTGTTGGAAAATCATGCTAGGTTAAGTCAAATCTCTTACCATAACCCAATAGAGGAAGTGATTTAGTCAATGTAACTTCGGGTGCAAAAGCAACGTCATCCACCATTACATCATTACCCACTGCATTAATATAAAAAAAAATAATAATAATATGATCAGTGACTATAAATATATTGAAAAAATTACCCTAATTCATCTAACTGATAAAATTGAGAATCGATAGAATGGGGCAATTGCCACGGTAACATAGCCATATTCCCAACATTGCATACATCATCACATTACAATATTACATACATACTTAGAAAAGTGCTAATGAGTATCGGTTTTCCCCAATCCTTCAATTGAATGTTTGCACATCATATATTCACCTGAGCAGTTTACAATTTTATCACACTACTAGATTTGCTCCGATATAAAGATTGAAGATATTTGTAAATATATATACATGTTTAGTTGTGTATCATGCCTAAGATCCTATATGTACAAAGGAAGTAACGCTTCTTTGTATGTGGCGGCACTCCGGAACCACAAGATTACTATAATTATACGTGAATGCACCCCCAAGTCTAGGGTAACTCCTTAAACACTATATAACCAAATAAAGTAGTTAACACTTCATGTGAATGTATAAATATGTATAAGCAATTCTAAATATTACTTGTAAGTTGTAACTGCCTAAATATAAGTAATTGATGCATTTCCAATGCACCAAGTTTGGTAAGCAGTTATAAATTGACGGTAATGGTAATGATATAATGTTCCACTCGAATGGAAGTTTTCATGCTCGATATCATAGTATTGAAGTTCCATCCAAAAGCATGAATGTTTTTCACATATTTTCTTTCCCTCACAGTACCACCTCTAGAGTTGTAAGATTTGTGAAGATAAATACTATTCCCTCTGTTCCTAAATGTTTGATACGTTTAAAATCTTGACACTATTTATAAGAGGGAAGAATCTTGTCAATTATTTTCAATTTATAAAACATAATATAGTCATATAGGGTCTTGTTTGATTTGTCTCAATGAGTACGTTATTAATACTCAGTTATTATAATATTTATATATATACAACAAGAGATATTCAAGGTCAAACAACTACATTGGCATATATGCAAGTCAAAACGTATCAAACAAAAATAAACTAAGGGAGTATTTGTGGATGGAATATCATTGTCATACATTTTAGTAATCATTATCATCGATCGATTGGATCATAAAATTAATAGTTGATCCATCAGACAACTTTTTACAATACAACCAGTTGTATCTTACTATTTACAACTCAATGCATAAAATTTTGCTAATTTGATTTGAAATGAGTTAAAAATTAGCTTCAAATCTTGAACTATGTACATCTTCTAGAGGAATTCCTAGTTTCTCATCAAGAATACGCTTTTCTTCATAACGTGAGATCCTTTATTCTTCTTAAATTTTCTTGATCATAATTACTATTTAAATTTTTGTATAGGAACTCCATTCTTTTTTTTTTTTTTTTAAATTTATGTTCTCCCTGATACACACTTTTTCCGTTAATATATCTAATAAATTATTGTCTTGGTAAAATGTGACGAATCTAATAAGATCTCACATGAGTATAATATTTGGTATTTACCGGCGAAAAATTGTAGTCAAAATTTTCTATTCTTTTAACCAAACACCCCACTTGAATAATCCAAGGATCAACTACAGTTGCATGTCATTCATAATCTCATATAATCAACTAACAACAATTGCTAGCTAAATCACATATATAGTTGACTAATTAGTGACTAATTATCATAATTCATTAATTTAAACTAATATTTAACTCATGGGGAATTATAAAAATACAAACATGAAGAAAAGAAGTGAAACCACTTAACAAACATGAATAAAAGATAGAAATTACTTACTTGTTAGCAAATTGTTGGGGAAAAATCTCAAAAAAACAGAGCAAAAAACAGGGGAAAAGGAAAAGAAAGAAAGAAGTGAAAAGAATGTGAGAAAGAGTGAGATGATATAAACGCCAAAAGAAGTTAGAGAAAAAATGAGTGAGTGAGTGAGAGAGTTGAAGTAAATGAAAACAATGACACCTAACAATGAGAAAAAAGAGGGTGGGTAGGTAGGCTTATGAGAGGAGGGAGATGCATCATAATTTGCACAAATGTGTGCTCAATTTGACTCGAATGTTGTAACTGTCATTCTTTGGTCGTTTTACTCTTACTTAAGCCGCCACGCATCTAAGACCGTCACCTCTAAATTTCGCCCTCGCATGTGATTTTTAATTGAAGGTAACGAACAGCTCAGACGTTTTGAGAATTATGTGATCGATTCTAATTACTATTTTGTGATTTTTTTAAAAACCTAACAAAAATAAAACTGAAATAAAAATTTGTCAAGCTTATATGGTTGTTGTGTCTCGATCCAAACTCACTATCATTACCTTTTAATTGAAGAAAAAGTGTTATATAATATAATTGTGTTGAAGTAAATATAAGAAGTACCTAAAATGTACCATTGTTGCAAACTATTGGTACATAAGTGTGTTAACTGTTAACGTAGGTGCAACTCAAGAGTAGGGCTTACTCGGGTGGTTAGAACCTTGCGACTTGGTTAGAGTAGTCTTACGATCATGGTAAAAACAAGAAAATCTCATTTTTGTTATGAGTCAACTTCATGCACATTATAATCACAGCGTACTGCGCCACTATCCCACTACACATTAATCGATTTCAATTATCGACTCATAAGGATGATATCAAATGTCTGACGCTACTTGCTCTAAGTAGTTCTTTTGTAGGGTTCGCCAACGGAAAGTAGCTAATAAATTGTCTATGCATATGACTCCATCCAGAGAAAGGTTGAGTGAAGACCCTCAACAAATTTAGCTTATGGTTCAAGATCATTTTATGTCTCAGGGGTCGCTTCCTCTTCGACATTTGATTTCTCATGTTTGGATTCTCTTCTTACTAATAAAATGTCTACAACTCATCTTGCTCTTTTGAATGCTCCTTTCACTCCCTCAGATGTCTATGCTGCTTTGGCTAGCTATTTTGGGTAAAGACAAGTCTCCCGGTCCAGATGGTTTTACGGCTGAGTTTCATCTCATACATTGGGATGTCGTCAGCTCAACTTTCACTTGAGGAGTTCTTTCTTTTTTTAGGATGGGTTATTTGTTACGAGAGTGGAATAACACACTGGTCAATCTTATCCCGAAGGTCCCAATCCAACGGAGGTTTCTCAACTTCATTATCCTAGTAATGATGTGCTAAAATGTATTTCCAAGTGTTTGGTCTCCTACCTAAAGGCGATTTTACCAGATTTAGTGGGGCCTTTTCAAAATGCTTTTGTCAGTCAATGCTTAATGGGTGACAACTGTCTTCTAGCAAATGAAGTCATTCATTTTGTTAATAATCATCGAGATGCTGATCACTATGAAGCCATTAAAAAGAATATGAATAAGGCTTTTGATCGCCTGTTGCATCTGGATTTTATAATTGATGTCCTTAAGGCTCTAGGCTTCCCACCCATTTGGATTACATATCTTCACCAATGTTTTTCCACAGTATCATTCCAAGTACTGGTGAATGACAGGCGAACTCAGAAATTTGCTCCCCATTGTGGCTTGCGTCAGAGACCCTCTTTCCCCTTGCCTTTTTATCTTATTTATGGAGGTTTTCACGTGTTTACTTTTACAATACGAAGCTTCCAAGGACATTCATGGAGTCAAAGTCTCACATCATGAACCCTCTATTTCTCATCTCTTTTTTGTTGCGGATGATGCTTTGTGTTTTTTTGAAAATATCTTTAGTTTCCTGTTTAGCTCTGGATGACATTGAAGGCCACTTTTGTGCTCTGTCAGGACAAACTCTTAACTTATCAAAATATTTTATCAAATGTAGTCCTAATGTTCTTGAAAATAAGCGTGAGACCTATTCTTCTATTCTCTAATTGCAGGCTCGGGAGAATATAGCGAAGTATTTAGGGATGTATGTTGATTTCCAAGGGCAGAAGAAGTGATATTATCTTATAGATAGCCTTCTTCAGAAGGTTTTATCCTGGTTTAATCTTATTTTTTCTCTGCCAGCAAAGATTGTGTTAATCAATTCCATTCTTGTTTCTCTGGTTAGTCGTGTCCTCTCCACGTTCAAGATCTCGTTAGGTATTTACAATAAAATGGATGTTATTATATCCAAGTTTTTTTGGGGAACGGGCCACCTTCAGACATGCATTCCATGGGTTAGACGAGAATTCATTCACAGGCCGCGAGGGCTAGGTGGATTGGGAATACGTAGTATTCCCTGTTTAATCAATCTCTTTTGATGTCAAAGACATGGAGGCTTAAGGATCGTCCTAGTAGCCTGCTTACTAGAGTTTACAATGCTAAATATAAAAGTGGTCTCAATTGGGAGTATGAGATTCCCACTACTCAAAATTCCTCTCTAAGTCTTGGGGGTGGACTGGAATATGCATGCCGATGGTTCTTCTTCATCAGGATTGTACTTGGAAGATTGCTGGGGGATTTGCAATTTCAGTCATAGAGGACCGTTGGCTTCCCCAGGAGTTTGCCACTCTTCAATTGCACCCTCCTCCTGAAGTGTCACTTCTTAACGCCTCTGATCTTTGGGCGTAGACGTTGGAACATTCCACTAATTAATTCTCTTTTTGATTGCTCCACTTCTATCTCTATAAGGTCTCTGGAATTGGGAGATTCTTCTAATCAAGACTCTATCTTTTGGCAGCACACCCCCTCTGGAGCAGTGACAACTAAAGCAGCTTATGCTTAGTTGGTGTCGTTGTCCCAGTCGTTGAGTTCCTCTATTTAGGGGGGCAATAACCATATTTCCAGCAAGTTTTGGAAAACTCTTTGGGCTAGTAATTTTCTTCCCAAATGGAAGTTTTTTATCTAGTGCCTATGCACAGATGCATTGCCTACTATTGACAAATTGCCCAAACGAGGTATTCCAACAAACGCTCTATGTTCATTTTGCACCAGTCAAAATGAGAACTTAGAACACCTTTTTCGTTCGTGCCCTATTATCCAACGTATATGTTTGCTTCACCTCTTGGTTTGTTGGTGATGTCTAACAATGCTACCAATTTCTCCAAATGGCTTTCAAACATCTTTTTGTTTTTTCATAATGACACGGATACGGAACAACGGAGTCGCAATTGTTTGTCTTTCATTTCTACCTAATGGGTCATTTGGTTGTTTAGGAATGAGATCGTTTTTCGTGGGGACGTTTTTACCCAGCGCACATTTTGAGCCAGGTCCGTGCTTTGGAAGCTCATTAGCACCAAGTATGGGAGGCTAAGAAACGTCTTCTATTTGCTCCTACTTTTGTAGTGCCTTTGTCACTGCCTTCAGTGCCGTAGGGTTTTAATAGTGTCTCTTTAGGGTTTTCTAGCTCAGCGACAAACTTTATGACTATCCAATTTGATGGTGCTTGGGAGGCAACAACACTAGGAGCTAGGGCTACTTGGGATTCTTTTTTCCATGGATCCTACTTTGGTGGTGGTTGTTCGTTTATGGCTACATTGGCTCTCCAAACGAAGGCGACGACTTGTTTGCATAGTTTACGTTGGGCTATATGTTGTGGTTAGCAGGTGATTTTTCTTCAAACGGATTGTAGCTCTTTGTTGGGTTTTCTTCGCAACCCAATGATGACACTGATGTCCATAAAGTGGCTTGTACAGGACATTATTGCAACAACAAAGGTGTTTTCCTATTGTCGTCTTCTCAAGGTTGAAAAGACTTAGGTGCAACAAGAGCATGTTCAGGTTGTCAGTTGTTGCAAACGCCAACGATTAAATTTGATACTACTTTTTAGTTGCTTTTTTTCTATTTTTCTGTAAATTTCGACTTGTTATTTAAAAATAAAAAATAAATGCTAACATGCCATAAACTTCTCATTTAATGCCAAAGGTTACGTTTAAAGACACACTATGTTTCCGAGAGTGAATTATAGCTCAATTGGCTAGAGTTTTTTCCTTAATTCCAGGTGATCTTGAAATCGATTCTCATCATCGGCCCTCATATCTCTTCTAAACACCAAAAAATACACACAATGTTTCTTCTAAAGTTGCTCATAATTGGGTTTTTTTTTGGGTTTAAACATTATATTGTGAGGATATTAATGTTGTAATTTACTTCAACTCAACTGAGCTGAGCTGAACTGAACTAAAGTTATTTTAAGCTGAAGTAAAGAGGCCCGTACATCCATACATAATCTTTACATGTTGGAAATCTTGTCCAAACTCAAACACTATCATATTATATTTATTGTTTTATTTAGTCTTTTAACTCTATATTATAACTTAGTTACTTGGCATGTAGATTCTTAGAAGTCAAGACACCGGGTGTAAGTAGTCATAGACTCATAGTATATAGTCCCTGTTATTGGACTACATATATATGTATTAGTCTGAGACTCTGAGCATGACCAATTTGAATGATTCATAGTTTATAGAAAGTGGCTTCCATAAAATGACATTGACCGCCATGGATTGACTATTAGTAGAGCATCCTTTCTTGAATTTGTAATTTTATTACTCCATATAAGTTGGGTCATGCAAAAGATTTTAAACAAACTGATATAGTGTGCAACAATTAAACCTTTTGCATTGAGAGGGAAAAAAGTTGTTAATGTCATTAGTTTAAGCTCCTTATATTAAAAAATATGACAAAAAATTTAGAGGTTCCGTTATAAAAAAAAAAAAAAAAAAAATCAAATTAGGACCTTATATTTATGATAATTAGATGTAATTATATATTTTAGACATGGTATTTATAAGAAAATGTAAGCCTTATGTATATTGGGGCTCTTTGTACTTCCTCTACAACGGCCCTACGGGTTTTTTTCAATTACCGCAAACTGCTCTCAAAGAGTGAAAGACTATTAGAATTCGAGTATTTTAAATTTAGATGGTCCGAATTAATAGACTACTTAATGTCTGTGGTCTAATTGTCCATTATTTGAGTCTTTTGACTGAACGATCATATACTCATATATTTATGTTCACTTTCATTACAGGCGATATTTTTATTCATATATTAAAGTAATCCCTTTCAACAATAAAATCAAATTATATATCAATTGATGTTAGATACTCTTGTACAAAATTCTTTTTTAAAACAAACGTATTATGCATGTCAGATTTTTCTAACAACCATATAAGTATCATGATATGGAGTATGATATATGATAGATTAGATACAAGAGTGTGCTAATCAATATCCTACCAACTCCAAAAGTTTAGGCATCAACTTAAAATTAGGTAAAAATGTTTATAACTATCTTATATGTGCCACTTTTATAATTAATAATTACTTCCTCCGTTTTCACAATTTATTTTTTTATACAATCTGACTAATGACACTTTTCATGTATCTCACTTTGCTGTTGTTTGCACTTATTTACATAAGTAATATATATTTATATATAATCTTATTTGATTCGACTTGATTTATTCTACTATAATATCACGTTTTTATAATTTTTACAAATATAAAATTATAGTTATAAATGGTAGAATACTTGCATTGGTAAACATAAAAAAGTAAAATATAAAGAAAAATGTGAAACAGAGGGAGTCCATAATAAATGTTTTTAGTTATATATATAACTACCTAAGTTAGAAAAAAATTACAAAACTAACTAATATAATACTTTTGTTTTGGCATCGCTACATACTTGCTTACAAAAAAAATCAAGTAAAAACCACTGCATACTACTAGGTTTCTGTCATTTCCTGGCTATGAAACCCACTCCACCAGTCCAACCATCGAATCACCACTCCACCACCAACACCTAACCACCGAACCTCACTTTTGCCGGTTTTCATGAGTGTTTTCAATATTAAGAAATAAAAAAATTAAAAGTGGTAATTGATTGAACTTATAATCTTCAAACTCTCTCTTCACTTCTAACTTCTTAATTCTTTTATGTGAAATTTGTTATCACAAATTCAACATTTTAAACATTGCTTAATAACTAATATGCTCTAAGGCCAAACAAACTCATCAAAAGCTATAGCCTATAGATAATCATCTATTATCTTATAAAAAAGACCGAAGGAAGACGAGCCAATGAGCCACAATAGCCAAACCAATTCTCTTCTATGTGGTATGTGCAACTAACCTTCTATATTGGCTAACCAAAGCTCCAAGGCTACACAAGTCCACAAACCACTTATCCATCACATATTCACAAGTTCAAAAGTCATCAACTACCTCTTTCGTACATTACACCAACTACCACTCAACTATATAAATGTGAGTTGTCTTCATGCATGTCAAATTATCAGTAGGTAATTCAATACTCCTTGTCTCCATCTATATTTTTGGATTGGTTGTCACATTATTGACTCACATAGTCACATACAATAATTTTCATTGTCTCTAATAATGTATTACTTAAAATAATAATTTGATTAACTAATGTATCTGTGACAGAAACAATGTGAAACTTCTACTCCAGATACTAACTATACAACTAGGCTATGGGTTTACCAAATGTACTAATCAAACAAAAGATCTCTAAGTGTTTAACTTGTAACATAGTTAGGGCCTCTTTACTTCAGCTGAAAACAGTTGAATTGAGCTGAACTAAACTGATTGGAACTAAACTAAACTGAAAGTTTTTTTTTTTTTTTTGAAGGATTTATGAGTAACAAAATAAAAGAAGAGTTGAACTAAACTGATTTTAAGCTGAAGTAAACAGGCACTTATTGTGTGATTTTTTTATGTGGTTATGAAAAGTCATTCAACAAATCGTATAAGATCTTATACGCAACTGTATTGTATAAGGTATCATTCTCTTCAACTTTTTTTCACTATTTATTGGATAAGATAAGATAAGTTAAGTATTAGTAAATATCAATAAGTTAAGTACATATAACTTGAAGAGAAAAAACACGAACTATAATTACAAAAAGTTTTTTGCATGTTTATCAATAAGTTATCATAAGGCAATCCGTAGGGATGTCAACAAACCGAGCTGAACTGTAGCTTGTTTGCGCCAGGCTTTGTAATTATGAATTGAGCTTGAGCCGAGCTCAAGCATAACCAAGCTTTTAGATTGTTGTTCGAGCTTGGCTCATTTAAATTTGTAGGGTGTTCGAGCTCGGCTCGTTTAAGTTCGTTTATTTTTCGAGCTCGAGCTCAAATCAAGCCTGTTAGTAAACGAGGTTATGAGTAAACAAGTCATCTACATATTTTTTTGTCATTTTTTTTTGTAAAATTTACGCAAGAAAATATATGTTAAAAACAAAATATAATTATTAATAAAAGTGAAAAGTTTAATGCAATGTCAACTTATCAAATAATTATATTTAGATGGAATAATTATAATACAAATCATTTATGTTTGTAATCAATAATTATACTACATTCAAAAAAATCATGCTTTAATGAGCTACAAACGATCTATAAACGTGCTATGACCGAGTTGTTCTCGAGTCTTAACGAGCCAAATGATCCAGTAAAGCTCGTTTATTAATCAAGCTTCATAATCTTGTTCATACTCGTTTATTACATATGATCAATTTTTGATCAAACTTTGACCGAGCTTGTTCACGAGTGTATCAGCTCATTAACATCCCTAGCAAACCAAAATGAATTTGCATGTCTATGTTTATGCTATAATTAATTATATTTTTTCCCATAAATTATGGGTCGACTCAAGAAAACTATAGGTTACAAATAATATGAAACAAAAGAAATAAAATGGAAGGACATCATTGGGCCAAAACATTCAAAAACAACCACATTAAAATGCAACATCATCCCAAACCAAGCTCACACTAGCCCATAATCATGTGGACCGTCAATTATGGTCGGCGTACAAACGAAATAATGAAAAGAATAAAAAGTCTTTAAAATAATCTAATTTTGTCAAATTAACAAGTTGAATCTTTGACGCAACCAAAATGCCGCGTAGAAGCCAAACTCAACAATCAATCCAACGCAAACACCCACGAGTTTTGCGTACGCTCAACTCGCCATACCACGTGCCTTCCTCACTCCATCAATCATTCACCATACGATGATTCCTCGTTTTCCACAATATTTACATTATTTTATTCCACGTCATCAATTATTTCACTTTATTTACTCCTATTTTCCTACGTGACATGCCACGTCACTTTATTTGGATTTCAAGACACACAAAAGCGCGCGCCATACATAATCTTGCTTTCTTTCAACACTCACTTTTTGTTTTTTTTTTTCAATTATCAACGATTTTCAGGTTTTTTTTTTTTTTTTTTTTNTGGTTTTTTTTTTTTTTTTTTTTTAATTCTTATTATATATCATAAATTCCTGTTATTTCTAGGAAACCTTGTTTTTTATGTCAATAAAAATCAATATCTTCTTCTTTTAAAAAATAATTCCCAAATTGATTGATTCTATTATAACCCTTTTGAATACACTGATTCTTCCAAAAAATCTAGCGTAAACCCAGAAAATCTTTCCTCAAATTAAGATTACCCATTTGAATTTTTTGGGAAATTAATTTAGTTTTGGATTATTTTGAGGAATTTTTCTTGAATTTGTTTGATTGTTGAAGATTACTTAATCTTCAATTTTTTCAAGAAACTAGCATTGACCCAGAATTTGTTTCTGAATTCTAAGCATACCCTCTTGATTAAAATCCGAAGAAGTTAATTTTGATTGTTTTATTTTGGATTTTTACGGTTAAAATTCGGGTTATTCGTTTTGTTGATTCGGGTTCAAACCATGTCTTGCGTGGGGCTCCGTACCGGAGGACTAGCTGTTCGGGCTAACCGGGTCGGTGACCGGGTCAACATACCGGGCCCAAACCGGGTTCGGGTCGGGTCGGCGAGGACTACTTGTTGTCCAACGAATGCGATGGTGTTTAAGTGTTCAGCATCAACGGCAGTGGCGCCAACTGAGGTTGGTCAAGGTGGGACCCACATGAGTGGGGGCCCAGAGAAGTTCGACCATTGGATGAAAGAATCAGTGGGTGAAATAGTTAAGAATCTAAGACAAGCGCCACTATTCGTCCACGTGTACGGCGGAGATGGTAGTGGTGGGTCCGAGCCAAGGCTAAAGGCGGAGCGAGCCGTGGCGGATGATTGGTCCCACTTGAAGAATAAATGGGTGAAAGGGGAGGAGCCATCGCCCGAGGGGATCATACTAGTTGAAGAATTAAAAGAGGGTGATGTTGAGGTTTTGGATAAAGATGAGGGGCAAAATGGGGAATGTACAAAGGCATGGGGTGTGTTAATACAAGGGAAAGGTGAAGATGGTGGAGTAGCTTGTTATTTGTTGAAGACTAGTCAAGTTGGGTGTGGTAATTTGGGGGTGTTTTGTACTCATTATTGTTTGGTTAGGGTTAAGAATTTTAGGGAAACGGCTCAATCGCAACTAACTAGTTGTTGGTTGGTCTAGTATATAAGGATTAGACGGAGTAGAGGAGTATTCGACTATTGATTTCTTGGGCTTGGATAGTGGAAAAATAATGAAATTCTTCGAGAAATTGTTGGTTGTTTAAATTGTACAAAATTCTTCGATTATAATCTAGCTAATGACTAAAATTAGAACACTATTTGAGCAAGTAATGTATGAAAAATTTGCTTTTATCAATCTCTCATGTACAAACAGATTTACTTTGAACAATTGAAATAATAATTTGAAGTCATCTTTATTGCTAGTAGTTCCACTTACCAACATTAGATTATGCAATCAAATTTTTATGCAGTCAAATTTTTCTATTTGATTCTCCACATTTATTTAATCTAACATAAATATTCTTTGAGACCAATATTTCAACGACCACTCCAATTGCGCAAATTCTTAGGTGCACCCGGGCGCGTGTGTTACACGCGCAGCAGTTTTTTTTTTTTTCCTTTTTTTTTTCAAAAATTGAATATCAGTTTCTTCTTTATTCCTTTTGTCAGTTTTTTTTTGTTCTTTCAACTTCCTTTTTGCCTTTTGTCTATATTAAGTCCAAAAAAACGATTTTCAATCATTTTCAATTCTTTTTATCTTCTTGTGGAATCACATTTTAAGGTTTTGCAATTAATTTCTCATGGATAAGTCAATTGAAGGAGGAAATGGTTCTTCAGGGTAAGATTCGTGGCTTACTTGTGGAATTACGTTTATGATTTTCGTTTTTTATGCTTACATTGTTTAATCTAGTTTTAATTTGTGTAATTTTGTTTGCTTTTGTAGAAATTCTGATTCTCTTACTTTAAGAGAGTTAGTTAGTAAGTTTAAGCATAAGGATGATGAATCACAATCGCCATCGTCTAAAGTTCAAGAAGTTTTAAGAAAACTTGATGCAATGAAGGATGTGGAGGATGAGGAGGATAAGCAGTATGTGAATTTTAAGTTATTGTAATTGAATTTTTAGTTTGATAATTTCTTAATGTTCTGTTTTTTTATGTTAATACTTATTTTTTATGTTAGAATGTTCATATCTTTGTAAATAATGTTCAGTTACTTTTGAATGTTTATATATGTGTTGCATTTTGGTTAAGTGGTGTTGATGTTCATTTGCAAAAATGTTCATTTTTGTTAAGCTAATGTTCAATTGCATTTTAGTTTGATAATTTCTTAATGTTCTGTTTTTTTATGTTAATACTCATTTTTTATGTTAGAATGTTCATATCTTTGTAAATAATGTTCAGTTACTTTTGAATGTTTATATTTGTTGCATTTCGGTTGTGTGGTGTTTGATGTTCATTTTTTGTGAAGCTAGTGTTCAACTGCATTTTAGTTTGATAATTTCTTAAAGTTCTGTTTTTCATGTTTATACTCATTTTTATGTTGAATGTTCTGTCTCTTTCTAAATAATGTTCAAGTTTTTTGAATGTGGTATATATTTGTTGCATTGTTTTATATGTTTTATTTCAGATTCTGAAAAGTATTTATATACATTTCAACGCTGAAAAGAAAATTGGTTGTCAACTTTTAAATTAAATAGAGATTCAGAGAAAATAGTCTTTCTTTTCAGGTATCTCTTTGTTTGTTATTATGTATTTGTTTAAAAGTGGCTAAACATTGGATTTTTTCTTTTTATTTATTTGTTTTTTTTTTATAATATGTAGGAATTCCAATTTTGATGCTGAAGTTAGATCAGTTGCTAATGTAGTTCCTTTTGAGGGAACAAATACTGAATCACATGTAGAAGATGAAGGAGATGTGGGTCTGTTCATCTCTGCTGTTGTTGGAAAAAAGGACATGTTTGCAAGTAAGGGTGCATTAAAGAAGAAGGTTAAGCGTGAAATTAAACTTGATCATTTTGGAAAGAGGTTAAGAGCCTCTTTTAAAAATGCTGAACCAAAATCCTCTTCTTCCTAACCAAAGGACAAAAAACCCGTGAAGTCTGATGAAACTAAAAATTTGGTAGTTTCGAAGAAGAAACCTGTTAAAAGGTTTGATTCAACTAAAAATTGGATGATAAAGATAAAGGGAAAGGGAAAATGGTAATTATTGATTATTTTTATAATGTTCATTTTTATAGTTTGTAATGTTCATTTGTTATTGTTATTATTCAGTTTAGTTATTTATAATGATTTCATTTCAGTGAAAGTGATTTTCATTTTTTTTACTATTAGTGTTCATTATGTTTTGTACTGATGTTCATTTTTTTAACACTGAATTTCATTTATAATACTTATATTCATTTTTGCATTGATAATGATGTTTTTTTTAATACTAATGGTTCATTTTGTTAAAGTGTTGATCATTTTATTATTGTTACTGCTCATTGGCAGCTTTTTATATTGAGGTTCATTTTTTCAAATATTGATGTTTCATTTTCTATACCTTATTGTTTCATTTTAGGAATGATAGGGATGTTCATTTTTTAGCATTGATGTTCATTTTTTTAATACTAATGTTCAATTTTGTTAAAGTGTTGATCATTTTATTATTGTTACTGCATCATTTGGCAGCTTTTTAATATTGATGTTCATTTTTCAACATTGATGTTCATTTTCTTATACTTATTGTTCATTTTAGGAAGATAGTGATGTTCATTTTTTTAGTCATTGTGTTTCATTTTTTGATATTACTGTTTATTTTATTTTATTCTGAATTCCCGCCATGTTACTTATTGTTTGTTTTAAATTTGTTACTGTAGAAAGTTGTCTCTATCGAGATGCTGATGGTAATAGTGATCTGAGGGTTGTTGAAACTGAAGCCTTTATAAAGATAAGGCTGCAGTTAGGGGTTGTCCTGTGAAGTTTTGAAGTTTGTTGATAATTTGACTGAAGTGAAGAAGCAGGCGATTGAATCTATTGGTTTTCATCATTTGTTAGCCATTGATTTTTCCTACTTCCGACCTTGTTTTCAATGAGGATTTATTGGTTGTTTTTGATGAAATTTGTAGTTCTTTTGTTTTATCTGGTACAAGAGCTTTGATATTTCTCTGATGATTTGAATTGGTTTTTGGGATTCCCAAAGGAGAAATTGACATTGTTGAACCTATAGCTAGAGATTATCTGATGATTTTGTTAATTTTTTGGCTGAGTGGCGTGTGTTTTTGGGGTTACCTCCTCCCCATAAAGGGAGCCCATTGCTTAGTTGCTATGATGAAGTTATTACTCTGTAGAAGCTAAAAACAATTCCGCCTGACAACAGTTCATCATTATTTGTTGTTATTGCTGTTAATTGTTTGTTTGGGGGATCAACTAATGCTTATGTGAAATTCAACTTTTCTGTACTCTATGTTGACTGTTGAAGTTATCCCCCACTTGAATTGGTGCAAGTATGTGTGCATCAAATCTTATCAATGCTTGTGTCAATATAAGAGCAAGAAGAGTTCTTTCAATGGTCCTCCTCTCTCTTTTCTCACTGTATAATTTTTCCTAATGCTCAATTATATAAAATTGTTGTTCGAAATTTTTGTACTAATGTTCATATAACAATTCTGATATATATCTTTTTTGTTTTATTTGTTTGTAAAGTTCAGTATTTCCAGTAGTTTCATTTATTTCTTGTTGAATTCATTTTTATAAAATGAATTTTCATGATTAATGACACAGTTTGTATTGTATTTGTAGATTTGTTATTTGATAAGTGGAGACTACGGTATTGAATCATCCTAAACTTTTCCTCTAGTGAGAGCTTGGACAAGCAAATGATATTTGATAGAATCGATTGAAAAGAGCAATGGATTGGTAAAGGTTTCATTCTTCCCCTATTTCGAAACCTGCTCCAGTTGTAACGAGATTTTTTAGGCAAAGGGGAAGTAAGTTGCAGCATCTGACAACAATTTCAGTAAAAGACCTTTTATTTAAGAAATTAATATTGTGTTCAAGTTTAATTTCCAATGTTCAATTTTATTGATTAATGTTCATTTTTTTTTGTAGGTTATTCTTACAAAGTTTTTAACAGTTTGTTGACAACTATGTCCTCAAATTACGCTCTTAGTTAATTTTCACTTGAAGAAGCTCAGTCATTGTTTCCTCCGATGGTTTCATTGTCCTAGGAGTTGTCAAAATACATTTAGGAGAGAGTGAAAGAAGAAAAATGCACATTTTCTACTTATTCAAAGCCAAGTCGATTAGAGTGTTTAGTTTCTTCTTGGGCTTGAGTGATTGCTCTATTGAAAAATGAACTTTTCAAAAATGAGAATTCTGGAGGAACCAAGGGTATTGAAGGATAAAAGAAGAAGGAGGTTTTTATGTGATAAGGGAGGTGTTTGATCCTCAAAATCCTGTTTGACATAGGTTTTAGAATCTGCTCAATCCTCCCTACCCCTGCTTCCTGATGAGAGACCTAGGTCCGAAAAGGAACTTTCTGTAAAATTTGTTGTCCTTCTTCTCCAAAATGCCAATATAAACAACACACCTTGAATTGGCAAAACACCTACTTTCTGGAATACTGATGATGTTTGTCAGGTGTTTTGACGTGAAAAACAAAAAAGACAATGGGTTTTGTGCTATCGGATGATGATCTGTTGGTTTGACTGATAGTGAAGCTTGGTTCATCCTTGTTTGAATGTTTTGGTCCAATGGAAAAAACAAAGTTAGAAGAACCTGCGGGTGATATGGCAGCGTTTATTTGAAAACACAAGGGAAAAACTACCAGTTCTTAGGTAAAATGAACATTTATGTTTTTATTTTGAACCTTATTTTTTCTTCACTGAACATTTAATTCATTGCTTTGTAAAACGGATATTTATATTTTATTTTGAACATTAATATTTTTGAATATGGAACTTTGTGGTAGTTACCTTGAATCAATATTTTTTTTGGTCATACATTTTTTTGGTGAACTTTAATGTGTGTTATTTGAAACATTATGTTTAGAGATGTAACATTTATGTTGATTATTTTGAATAGTTTGGAATTTATTCAATATATCCAAAAGAGCTCCCGTGTACTCTACAAGCTTTAGGACCTCCATTCCTGGTGAATTAGTAAGTTGATCTTTTGCCAAGACTTCAATACTATAATGTTCTGTAGTGATTATGCCTTTGGTGTTGGAGAATATACGTGAGTTATTATTTTTTTAATTTTAATACTTTTATGAATTTTTAGTTTCTGAATTTATTTTCTTATCATTTAATTTCTTGTTTTTTTGTAGGGAAGTTTTATTTTTGTTGATGGTGTAAATAGTATTATATAAGAAATGGCTCCTTTGGGTGAA